>PITA01012713.1:0-14035 GCA_004023965.1 Spilogale gracilis | reverse complement strand
TATGTTTATAATCTCAGGTATAAAAAAGTATTTTTTAAACAAGATACAAAAATAAAAATTAGGATCAAGCCTGATAAATTCTACCAGCAAAATTATAAATTTATCTTCACAGATGAATGGGTAGACAGAATGAAAAGACAAACTACCAATTGGGAGAACACTTGTAATGAATATACCAAGAAAGAACATCCAAAATATACGAAAAATGTCTAAAATGCAATGAAAAAAAGAAAACAAATTGAGTAGAAAAATGACAAAGACATTCACACATAAATGGCCAAGGAGCACGTAATAATGCTCAAGCTCACTTGTAATTAGGGAAACACAAATTAAAAGAACAGTGAGACTCCATTTACCACCCACTGGATTAGCAAAATTTACAAGTCTGAAAATATCAGGTACTCAGCAAGGATAAAAAAATAACACTGCAACTGAGAGTACAAATTGGTAAAACAACTTGGGCATTGTACAGCAAAGTTGAAGATACCTTTGCTCAAAAGCCCAACAACCCTCCCTCTGGGTAACAGCCTGGAGATATTCTGACAAATGTGCACAAAATAGCATTCACAAATGCTTAGCAAATAATAGCAAAAATGGAGGCCATCAAAACGTAAGTCAGACACAAAATGAGTAAATAGGTTCTGGTATAATTGAACAATGGAATGCCATACAATAATATAAACTAATTTATATATATATAAATAGCTAAAGCATGAAAGTTAATTTTAAAAGGGTATGGAAGAATATGAAGTCAAAATATGCAAAAGAGTATTATATAACATGTATAGATACATATGCATATAGTAAAAATATCAAAGGAGAAATGAGAATGTTAAATATCAAATTCTATGGGTGATTTCCACTAAAGGAAAATTAACATAGGAAGCTTCAATAATATCTGCAATATTTTATATCTTAAGGTAGATGGTGTATATATAGAGATATTCATTACATTATTTATTGTTTATGCCTAAAATATCCCATAGTTCTAAAAATAATTGAGCAACACTGTGATGCCATGCACCATAATGCTATGACATTAGAGTCTCAGCAGACAAGGTAAGAAAAGCATCAGAAGGCTTGTTTATACCATGATTTTCACGGTGCCTGGGTGGCTCAGTTGGTTTAGTGACTGCCGTTGGCTTAGGTCATGATCCTGGAGATCTGGGATGGAGCCCCACATCGGGCTCCCTGCTTGGCGGGAAGCCTGCTTTTCCCTCTCTCACTCTCCCTGCTTGTGTTCCCTCTCTAGCTGTGTTTCTCTCTATCAAATAAATAAATAAATAAAATCTTGGGGGTGAAAAAAGAGTTTTATACCATGATTTTCTTCTTTCCACACCAACTCTTTCATGCCATGAGTTCTAAGGATCTTTACCCCCAGACACTCTGAATGTTAGGGACAGAGTGAGTGTAAGAAACAATATTTAAATAAAGAAATAAAGATCCTTCTAAAAACATTTCCCTACTCCTCATCACGAAGACAATCTGAAAATGTCTAAAGTGGTTTATATTAAAAAAACAACTCAACAGGCTCTGTGTTCTTATATGCTCCTGCTCCTAAAATCTCAAATATATCTGACCTACATACAGTGTGACATACCTTTACCAAAGCAAAGAATCGAGAGCATAATTAGAAAGAGAAAAAAAAAAGGAAGCTTGAAATAAGAATATCTAGGTACTGTAACACTTCATACATTTACAGAATTTCTTTTTAAGCTAATCACTTAAGATAATTAATAAACTTCAGACAAGTGGCAGATCTTTTCCTGGTTAGTTAGATCTGAAAATAAAGGGTACAGTTCATTAGTTCACTCATTCATTCATTAAATATGAACTGAATGCTTAATGTAGGCTCTGCTCAATGCCAAACCTGAAATTAGTGTTCAGAAAGACAGTCATATCTCAAGAAAAGGTTAAACTGAGTAAGAGTACACCAAAAGGAATAAAGTTATAATACAGGTTCACTAAAAACTCAACTATAAATAAGATTTTGTTACTTTGAAAGTGAATCTTCAACTATATGGATAATTTACATATACAGATTTACTTAAAAGCTGTTTTCAATAATGGAAAAATGAATGTGCTTTTGAATACTACTGATTGAATATCAGTTTAACTAGTTCTTCAACTTGCAGTCACTTGAGTTTTAAGTTCTATTTAAACAAGTATTAATATCTGTATAAAGAAAATACTTGGGTGCCTGGGTGGCTCAGTGGGTTAAAGCCTCTGCCTTCAGCTCAGGTCAGGATCTCAGGGTCCTGGAATTGAGGCCCACGTCCAGCTCTCTTCTCAGCAGGGAGCCTGCTTCCTCCTCTCTCTCCACCTGCCTCTCTGCCTACTTGTGATCTCTCTCTGTCGAATAAATAAATAAAATCTTAAAAAAAAAATACTTTTACTGAATCACATTTTCCTTTTATAAAATCTTAGAGTTCTAAATCTCCTAAAGCACATGTTGATTATTTGTAATTCTATGCTATGGATATTTTTTTTTTTATTAGCACCCCTCCTACTCATGAAAACTCAGGTGTTTACTTTTACTGAAGTTACACTTTTCTTCCTAAACCCCAACCTTGAAAGCAAAATTTAGAATATCTTCACATATGCCCCTCCAAGAAAATCCATTCCACCAACCATTATAAACTATGTAGAATATATCTAAAGATTTCAAAGGAGAAAGGAAGAAGAACGTTTACAAGGCACACATGTATGAAACAAATTACGATTTTTGCATTAAACAATTGTAACCCCACGCAAATCCCTCTTTAGCCACACCACTACCAGTCTGTCATCTCCCTGACTCTTTTTCCAATTACTGTTAGCCTGAATTTTCCTCACTCAACTTCCTTTATTAAGCAATGTTGCTTTTTTCTATTGGAAACATGAACACCAATAAAAATTCCCATTTCCACAGTACAGCAGGCAGATGTAAGATTGTTTCTTCCTAAAATGGGTTTTCCAAAATGGCTACATAAGATGAGATTTTTCTCCAGGGTATAAATATATCTAAGGCCCAGAAACAGAACAATGTTTAAAAAACGGATTTGGGGGCACAGTTGGTTAAGCGACTGCCTTTGATTCAGGTCATGATCCCAGAGACCAGGGATCGAGCCCCACATCGGGCTCCCTGCTCTGCGGGAGGCCTGCTTCTCCCTCTCTCATTCCCTCTGCTTGTGTTCCCTCTCTAGCTGTGTTTCTCTTTGTCAAAAAAAAAAAAAGAAAAAAAAAGAAAACATTAAAAAAAATGGATTTGGACCTGTTCTTATAAACTTAAACACTTAGTTAAGAAAGAAGGAACTAAAATTAAGGTACATTTAGACATAACTGCAGGAACCACTTGTGTAAGTACACAATTAAAAATAAATATTTAACATCAAATGACCAGTATAAAAATTTTATTTTCTTTGAAGATTTTATTTATTTATTTGAGAGAGTGAGAAAGCACAAGCAAAAGGGGAAGGAAAGAGGGAGAGGGATAACCAAATACCCCACTGAGCAGGGGTTGAACCCCAGGACCCTGGGATCATGACCTGAGCCAAAAGCAGAGGCTTAACTGACTGAGCCACCCACATGCCCCATAAATAAAATTGAGTATTTTATTTGTAAATAGAATTTGCTTCATAAAACTAGGGAAAGCAAAGTAAGAAGTTGAAAGACAAATTTAGGGAAATTTTTGTCTTATGAAATAAGTCTTGAGGCTTTATTCCTAAACATAACCAAAAATAATAACAACAATAATGATAAATGATTCTATGACATACCAGAGATCTAAAGAGATACTTCAGGAATCCGATTACTCAAACATTTTTTGTTTTCATCCTGTATGACTTATATTCTGAGTACACAAGATAGCATTAACTTCATTTAAGTACTTAATGCAAATAGTTACTATCCCTACATAGACACCGGATAGGGCCAAAAATAGCTCATTACCACATGGGACAAGTGTTCGCTTCTCTATCCTGTACACGACTAACACTGAGAATTCTGCAATTCAGTGGTTCTCAAGCTTTAGCTCATACCAGAATCACTTTATTAAAACAGATTGCTGCTTCCCCAGCCTCAGAGTTTTTGGATCCATAGATCCCACATGTGGACTAACAATGCGTATTTCTAAAACGTTCTCAGGTGGTGTTGATGCCACTGGCCGAGGGACCACACTAGAAACAACTACCTGGCTCAAAAGGTATGTTCAGGTATTCTCTACTCCTAGCTTTGTGAGTGATTTTCTAAATTAAATTAGATTTATGGACTACCAAATAATGCTCTAACTCAACAGGTCTAGGAAATTCTGAAATAAGAAATACCTTCAATAATCTTTCATGGTCAATATTACTCATGTGAAATTTAGGATTTGGGAAGAATAGGGTTATAAAGCCCAGAAGATGACAAGTAAGATTAAGATTGTAGAACAGATCTAGCATATAAAGGAACTGGAATGTATTAATGTAAGGGAACAAAATCTGAACATGAAAAGATAACATATATTAAGACCATTATTCAGTGTAGTTATTAATGTCTATAGGTAATATTTTCTAGAATATTCTCACTAAGAAACAGCTTGGTTAAAATGTTTGGCCCACTGATCACTGCCTGATCATGAATAAAAATTTGAAGTCTTTTATTTAGAAAATTAATATTAAAGTTTTAAAATATTAACATATTACCTCATTTTCCTTTCTATGCCTCATTTCTTACCATAACATAGACATCACCAGGTTCAAAGGTTAGGAACACCCAAAACAACGTGTTTAATTATTCTAATTTTAGTCAAATTTTAAGATCATGTTTGCAGCTGGCATAAATTATTTTATTATAACCTTTTCTAAGGCATTAAATATTTATCAAGTTATGATGATCTGACTCATTTTTAAAGCAAACATGTTAATAGGTATTTTATTAACAGGCTAAAATATATCATCATATTTGATAATGCAAAAGATTCTATTTGTCTATAGACTCAAGACCAGCAGACAAAATTCAAATCGAGATACGGAAAAGAGACAATGTGTGATGCAGAGTTTAATATGAACTGCAAACACACATTCGGCATAGGCCATCAAACATTAACTTAAGGTCACTGCATCAGGAGAACAGACTCTATATTTATCTCAAACCCAACAACCTTTCTTTTTCTAATGTAATAATCCTCACATAAAATTCTTAAATGTCAACCTCTTTCAAATATTCCCAAACTCTTTAACTCACAGTAAAGTATTTCTCTTCTAGCCACCTCATTTCCGTAGAGTTCCTGAGTTTCATACAAAATTTCCTTACCCTTACGTATGGTTGAAATCGTTCCAACTTACTATGTAGAGCCTTACACCTCTGATGTGGATGCTAGTATGCTGAAGAACATAGTCCACCCTTGGACCAACCCGTGCCCCACAGGCTTCACCCAGCAGTGACACAGATCCCTGGTGAATGCGGCAGATCAGGCTAACAATGTAAGGTCACTACTGGCCTGTATGGCACATTTCAGTCACTTTCCATCTGAGCAGATGTCCCTTATGTTATAACATTTGTTAAATATTTGGAGTATTACCTCCTTTTTTTTTTCCTTAAAGATTTTATTTATTTAGGGCACCTGGGTGGCTCAATGGGTTAAGCCTCTGCCTTTGGCTTAGGTCATGATCTCAGGGTCCTGGGATCGAAGCCCGCATTAGGCTCTCTGCTCAGTGGGGAGCCTGCTTCCTCCTCTCTCTCTGCTTGCCTCTCTGCCTACTTGTGATCTCTCTCTCTCTCTCTGTCAAATAAATAAATAAAATCTTTAAAAAAAAAAGATTTTATTTATTTACTTGAGAGAGAGCTAGAGAGAGACACATGGAGAGAGGAAACAGAAGCAGGGGGAGTGGGAGAGGGAGAAGCAGGCCTCCCGCCGAGCAGGGAGCCCAATGCAGGGCTCCATCCCAGGACCCTAGGATCATGACCTGAGCTGAAGGCAGATGCTTAACGACTGAGCCACTCAGGCACCCACAATATCACCTCCTTAAATCAACTAAACACCGTTCTTCATCATTCTGTGTTATTTAATTGTTCAAGTTTCATATCGTGCAGCATTTACACAGTCTATGCAAAGTTAGCTTGCCAAATGGAAGTTTTGGGGTCCTCCCTCATACCAAGAAAGTATCTGCTCTGTTCCCAAGAGATCATAATGTGCAGAACTGAAACTTCCTGCACTGCCCCTACCTAGGATTATGGGGGGACCACACAGCCTTTTTAGGTGGAAAGCAACAGTCCTTTCTGACATATATCCTTATGAATTTTTGGCCTCCTTTTTTTCACCTCCAGATAATTCTTTCCCTTAATTGGATGCCTGGGAGCCACCATTCTTCAACTTTTTTTTTCTTAAGATTTTATTTATTTGACAGAGAGAAACACAGCCAGAAAGGGAACACAAGCAGGGGGAGAGAGGAGGAAGCAGGCTTCCTGCTGAGCAGGGAGCCGGATGTGAAGCTCAATCCTGGGACTCCAGGATCATGACCTGAGCAGAAGGCAGTCGCTTAACCAAATGAGCCACCCAGGCACCCCCATTCTTCAACTTCTGCTGCCAGCTGGTACCTTGGGGATAATCCTATTGAGACCTCCAGCATTATTTCTTTGGGAAAATTCTTTCGACACATATTAGTGAAGCTTACCTGTGCTTTTCAAAAACAAAATCTAGAAAAAATCAGAATGCCTCTAACTTCAGAAGCAACTGAATACTAATATCTTGTTCTTATAAAGAACAATGTTCAGTCCTGTAAAATGTAGCTTTTTGTGAAATTAGAGGACAAATCAAATAATCTAAAGCTTCACTTATTGAACTGTTTTTAAAGGCATGCATGGAAGAAAAGGGCCCCATGATCAAAACATGTGTGGCAAATGTGACTTAAATAGGATTAACCATGTTTCTTTATTACAGGAATAGTATTTATATTATGGTATTTTTTATGAAAGGGGATGATAAATGAATATACATAGTTTTGTGATTTTAAGAGGATGAAAATATAACCCTCCAAAATGAATAGAAATGATTATGTATATAGGGAGGAATAACATAGATTAGTAGTTTAGGATTGCACCTTGTCATATTTTGACTTTAGAACAAGGTATACAATTCATACAATTAAAAAGCTTATTATCAAAAATGGGGAGAATAAGAAAAAAAAATCCCTTAAAATAGAAACTAAAATACATGAACCTATGTGATGGTGTTTAGAGGTGAGGCCTTTGGAAGGTAACTAGATCATGAAAGTAGAGCCCTCACGACGGGGTTTGTGCCCTTACAAAGGAGACCCCAGCTAGATCTCCTGGTCCCTTTCGCCAAGTGAAGACACAGAAAAATGACTGTTGTCTCTGAATCAGGAAGTGGATCCTCACCAAACACCAAATCTACTGGTGCCCTGATCTTACACTCCCTAGCATCCAGAACCATAAGAAATAAATTTCTGTTGTTTATAAGCCACCCAGTCCATAGTATCATTACAGCAGGCCAACAGACTATAAGACAAGGAAGGAGGTTCTGTTAGAGCCCACACTCCAGCTCACACTTATATGCTATATAACTATGGACTACAACTTAACCCTGCCTTCAGCACAGATTTGAGTTTAGAAACTCTTCTCTACACAACACATTCTTTCAACCTAAGCTACTCTACCTGAACTGGCCCCTGGGGTGGATGCATGACAGAGGTCTACAGCAATCAGAAAAGAAATTACACAAGACTCCCTCCTAACCCTAGCCACTTACAAAAGTATACCAATGAAAGTAAAATAATATTTTCTAATATGTGTAGCAATGTGACGACCCACGTGTCCGTGATCAAGTGATTTTCAACAAAGTTGACCAAGATCATTCAAAAGGGAAAGAAAAGTCTTTTCAATAGATAGTACTGGGACAATGGCATCTCTACATACAGTAGAATATATTTGGATCTATACTTCAAAACATGAACAAAACTAACTCTGAAATAAATCAAAGACTGGGGTGCCTGGGTGGCTTAGTCAGTTGAGTCTCAACTCTTGATTTCTGCTCAGGTCTTGATCAAAGAGTTGCGAGTTCGAGCCTCGTGTCGGGCTCTGTATTCAGCTCATAGTCTGCTTGTCCCTCTCACCCTACTTTTTCTTTCTCTCTCTCTCAAATAAATAAACACAATCTTTTTAAAAGAAAGACTTAAATGTAAGAGCTAATAATATACAGTTCACAGAAGAAAACACAGGGATAAATCTTCACAATCTAATTCTTAAATATGGCATCACAAGTACTAGAAATAAAGAAAAAAACCCAAAATATTAGACTTCTCCAAAATTAAAAATTTTCTATGTCAAAGTTTACTATCAGGAAAATGAAAAGGCAACTTACAAAATAGGAGAAAATATTTCCAAATCATAAATCTGATAAGAGACTTAAGTCTAGCACATGCAAAGAACATTTACAACTTAATAATAGAAAGACAAATTTTTTAAATGAGCAAAAGATCTAAATAGATCTTTCTAGAAGGAAGATGTAAAAATAACGAATAAGCACATGAAAAGATGTTTAACCTCATCTGTCCATAAGAAAATGCAAATCAAAACCACAACAAGCTATCACTTCATTCACAGTGAGATGACAACAGTCAAAAAGATGGATAATATTTATTGGTGACAGTGTGGGTAAATTGGAAACCTCACTCACTCCTGGTGGAAATGTAAAAGCATGCAGCCACCTTGGAAAACAGTCTGAAAGCTCCTCAAAAACTAAAGATATAGTCAAAGATATAGTCACTATTTAACTCAACAATTCATGCCTAGTTATATACCCAAGAGAAATAAAAACATATGTCCATACAAAAACTTGTATATCAATGTTCATAGCAGCATTACTCATGATAGTCAAAGGCATATATGTCCATTAACTAATAAATGGATAAAGAAAATTTTGTATATCCACACAGTTAAATATTACTTGGCCATCAAAAGGAATGAAGTACTGATACATGCTACAACATGGAATTTTGAAAACATTATGCCAAGTATATGAAGCCAGTCATAAAAGACCGCATATAATTACATTTATATGAAATATCCAGGATAGACAAACTTATATAAAGTATTGGTTGCCTAGAGTTGGGAGGGATGGGAGGATTGTGAGGTGATAGTTGTAAGGGTACAGGGTTTCTTCTGGGGTGATGAAAATTTTCTAAAATTGATTGTAACTATGGTTGCACAACACTATTTTTAATACACTAAAAACCATGGAATTGTATTTTTTAAATAGTTAAGTTGTATAGTAAGTGAATTCTATCTCAATAAAGCTGTTAAAAAATTAAAAAATATATTTTAAAGGTCATATAGCCTTTATCTGTTCATTTCTATTGAGCTTTTTGCCCTACACTAAAATCAGATTGCATCACAGATAATCGTAAAGGGAAAGACCATGTAGGGAGACATATATCAAAATTTAATGCTGAGAAGACAGCTTGGTCAATAAATAGAATAAAGAGTCAAGTTGGATAGCTGAAGACTTCTTTGAAGAGAAAATGATTAAATGCTTCAAGGCTCTGCAAAGTAGAACAACTTGACCATATTAGAAGATGGGGGAAACAGGCTTTTAAGGAAAAAAAAGGGGGGGGGGTATCTTCTTCTGGAGCCCAGACTAGCAATAAATTTCTGGGTGATTACCAACATAAACATAGCTGCTGACTATGTTAGAACTCACACTGGACTCCGGAAAATTCCTATTAAAGAAAAAGAAAGCTATAAAACTATCACAGAACCCACTCTCTTAAAAAAAATGGTCTGAGCAGAGGCTGTCTCAAATGATACAGGAATGACGAGTTTCGTTGTGATAGAAGAAGTAATAAAAGTCATTACACTAACAAAAAATAGGATGACTTGGTGACACTGATGGCAGCAACAGTAGTTATGGATTGTCCTCAGAGCCTGACATTCAATATCTAATTCAATTATCTCAAAAGTCCTATAAAGTAATACAGATTTCATTTGATGGATGAGGAAACAAGCTCAAAGAGGGAGATCAATAAAGCCAAAGTCCCATAGCTATTAAGTGACAGAGCCAGGATTTGAATCCATGCTGGTTTGACTCCTGCTTCTGTCTCTCTGTAGGTACTCTTATCCCTCATGACATACATAAACAGTCTGGACCCCATCCAGCATCTCTCTACATTAGAAATGTACATAACACACAATGGGCTCCTAACTAGATTTATGGCTACACTATGAATAAAGGCTATTCTTCTGGAATCTTATGTTGTAGGAAATAAATTCTCTGCATGTAGATTTTTTCATTAATAAGAAGCTCGACAGCAAATGTTTGCAAGCCTTGAAACGGGTAGGCAGGTCTCTGGCAGTTACACTAGAGAAAGAGCTGTGTCAGTCTGTTAAAGCAGGGATCTCTGGACCATAATGCCCAACCAAGTTACCATTTCCAGCCAAGCAACTGATAGAGCATGGGATTCAGGATGCTCCCTAGACACAACCTTAACTGTCAATAATAATCCCATCATTACCCTTGGTGTATAGCCATATGGCTGACAACCACAAAAGTAAAAGAAAGTGACAGCAGGACAGAGAGAGAAAGCGAGACAAAGAGAGGGAAGGAGAAAGACAGACTGAGAGAGAGAAAGAGAAGAGGAAAGAGACAGAATAAAAAATGACCCCTTCTACTAAGTAGCTTCCTGTGCGTCCACAGAAAGGTAAACATATATACTCCCTTTTTGCAGCAGAAAGCTTTGTTTTCAACTTCACAGAGAAAACTAGAGCCATCGGGCAAGAACTCCCTCAGTTTTCTGCTTTCAAACCTACAAACCAATACCAGCAGCCATCTTTACCTCCTTCCTTTTAGTCTGTAGAAGAGGGTTTTTTTTTTTCTCTCTCTTTTGTTCAAGGCTAACTTCTTGATTCCAAGCTTTCTTTTTGTCTGTTTTTAATTATTTTTTCATGTCCTGAGGTTTTCAAACATTCTCTTTCTATAGACTTGTTACTCTCAGCATTCAAATCCAGTGAATTGACATTCTTGCTAATTTTCAAATAATATCCATGACAATGAAGAAAAACCCCCTTTTTTGTTCAAGTTACTCTCTTTCTCCTATCACTGACAGCCCATATTTTTGGCTATTATCTCCACTTCCTCTATTTGTTCAACCCCTAAAATGTTCCTGAAATACTCTGGCAAAGTTCATTAGTTTAGACCTCCAACTTTCCAATCCCAACTGTTTTTTGGTTTTGGTTTTGGTTTTTTTCTTTTCGGACTTCAATTTACATGAGCTCTCTCAGTGGCATTTGAAACTCCTGGTTGCTCCTCCTTGGGGGTCGTGAAACCCACCTTACTTGGTTCTCTTACATCACAACAGTAAAAATAGGGAGGAAAAAGAATGCATTTGAAAGCTATTTCAGAGTTAAAATTGATAAGAAGCAGTGTTTGGGTATTAGAGGTGACAGTGGTAATTTCTTGCATGGGTGGTTACTGAAACAGGACAGGGAAAATGGGAAGTAAGTAAAAAGAGAATTCAAAGGGACCAGAAATGGTCAATACAATCTATGACCACAGTTATTTGAGGGAATGGGAGGCTTAATGGAGGAACACATGTGCACAAGGGCACTATTATTTCTCTACTTTTTTCTTACTACAAAAGAAATGTATATTCTGTGTAGAATAAAAGACAAAACATACAATTTTAAAAAGTACCCATAAACCCAACTCTCTACATTAATACCATAGTATAAAGACTTTTTATTTTTACTATACAGGTATTTATACACATACACATATATGTTTCCACAATATGAATTACATATAGGGTATGTATATATACATACTTTCTTAAATTGCAGATTTATAACCTTATTCATATACTAATAATGAGTGTTACCTTTGCCAGTACATATTCATTTATGACCAGAATTCCCCAACATGGCCGCTTTTAAAGCATATTTATTTATTTATTTATTTATTTATTTATTTATTTTATTTATTTATGTACTTACTTACTTACTTTTACTTATTAAAAGACAGAGAGAGCAAGCCAGTGAGCAGGGGAGGAAGGGTGGGCAGAAGAAGGAGAGAGAACCCTAAGCAGGCTCCATGCCAAGGTCAGAGCCAGACACAGGGCTTGATCCCATGACTCTATTACCATAACCTAAGCAGAAATCAAGAGATGGACTCTTAACCAGCATGGCTACTTTTAAAGTTAGAAATCAACAGACCCCATCCAAGATCCTTGAGTCAGACCCAGGAGTGAGAGTGCACTTTTGTAAAGCTCCCCAATTTTTTGTTGTGCACACATAGGTTTGGTAACCAATGATCTATAATATCATTCTAGAAATCTGATCAAGAATTAAGGAAGGGATTGTCTTTAGTTTTCAAGTTTATTTAAGGAAGGAAAGATGTGAAAAACTCTGTACACAAAGAGAAAGGAAGCAGCAGAGGGAGAAGCTGATGGGAGAAAAAGAGGTAAACAGATCTACCATATTAAGGAAGAAAAGAGAGAGGGATTCAATGCAGGAATTCATGATATCAATTTCTTTTACTACCTACTGAAAGCATTGGGAAGGATGAATGCGTCTCTTTTGAGAGATGGTTTGGGAGCTGAAATTTTCCTTCCTGCTGGCTTCCACTTTTTCTGAAAAGAACACGTCTTACACTAAGGGAGAATGAGGAGGCAGTGAAAGGAGGGATTTGGAAGAGGTGGTGAAACTAAACAGCTTACTAAATAGCTGCCTTACTAAATGTAAGAAGAGCAGGCTGGGAGGTGTGCAAATGGTTTCTGTGGAGTGTTGATGGCCATGAACCCACAGAAGCAGCAGTACACATGACGGTGTGGTTTTTCCTCACAGGGCCTAGAAGCTGTGCAGGAGCAGAGATACTGAACAATTTGATGCAGATTTACAGGGTAAGTGTGGTAGGAGGCCAATGTTCAAGAGGAAGAAGAAACGTTCAGGAAGGCAGTGTTTAGAGAAGCTGGAGCAGACATCAAAGAGAATGAGTCATGTCAGAAGGCATCATGGATCTAGAGGTCTCAGTCTGGAATAACTTGCATCATGGGATCTGGAACACAAAGCTGCTGCTATAGTAATCTTTGCACTTTTTTTTTTTCTTTGCACCTTTTAGACAACAAGTTTTGATAATGCTTTGCAACAATTCCCCTATCCCTCATCAGCAGCCTCATCCCCCATCAAAAAAATCCTGATTGCTACCCCATCATTTTCCCGAAGTATATCTAGACCCCTACAAACCAGAGTCCCCCTACCAGATCCATAAATACATGAATGAGAAATAAATGCTACTGTTGTTATATATGAAGTCTGGGATAGTGTGTTCCATGGCGTTACTATGGCCACAGATGACTTGTGCATCATGTAAGAGTGGGCGCTACCCCTCTAAACATCTCACAAGTAGCCTAAATCTATATCTGTTATAGCACTATTACATGTGTCTGTGTTGGTTTGATTTTTACTCTAAGCTTTCTAAAGGTAAGGATCAAGTTTTATCTGTCTTGTATGGCAACACCTAGTACTATACCTCTCACATAATAAGTACTAAACAACTTTTTAATGAAGAATAAATTTCAGGGGCGCCTGGGTGGCTCAGTTGGTTAAGCGACTGCCTTCAGCTCAGGTCATGATCCCGGAGACCCGGGATGGAGTCCCATATCGAGCTCCCTGCTCAGCAGGAAGCCTGCTTCTCCCTCTCTCACTCCCCATGCTTGTGTTCCCTCTCTGGCTGTGTTTCTCTCTGTCAAATAAAAAAATAAAATAAAATAGGGACGCCTGGATGGCTCAGTTGGTTAAGCGACTGCCTTCAGCTCAGGTCATGATCCTGGAGACCTGGGATCAAGCCCCACATCGGTCTTTCTGCTTGGTGGAAAGCCTGCTTCTCCCTCTCTCACTCCCCCTGCTTGTGTTTCCTCTCTGCCTGTGTTTCTCTCTGCCAAATAAATAAAATCTTTAAAAAAATTTAAAAAATAAATAAAATAAAATAAAATCCTTAAGAATAGGGGCGCCTGGGTGGCTCAGTTGGTTAAGCGACTGCCTTCGGCTCAGGTCATGATCCCAG
>PITA01012712.1:13659-60654 GCA_004023965.1 Spilogale gracilis | reverse complement strand
ACTGCAGGTCAGGTTAGGTCCACAGACCTCCTTTCGGAGTCCAGGCTAAAAGGGCAAAGGGCACCTCAACATGCACTTTTCCGGGTGACGGCAGTATCACAAGAGCACAAAACCCAAACCCAAACACGTTTCAGACCTCAGCTTTACCACGTCTACCAACATCGCATCAGCCTAATCAAGCGACTTGGCTAAGCCAACGTCAAGGGGCAGGGATGTGCATTTCACCAACCATGCGGCCGTGGCGAGACTAAGCATACAGCATCCTACCAAGGGAGGAGGAGTTGGAGGAGTAAATCCATCAGCCACAGCGTATATTCTCAACTCAAAGGTTTGCCATGATCTTAATGATACTAAAGGACATTTTTCTGCTCCAGTGGCCCATGTGCTTTGGAGTCGTAAGGATGGATGCTGCAGCCCAGCAGAAGTCTTCTGTCTGTCCATGTTGTGCTTTGATTCCTCACGCACTCCTTACGTAGCTTCTTAGGGTACCGAGCTCCTGCACCCCATGTTGTGGTTTGAAACTTCATTAGTCACTCTCACCCGGTGAGCTCTGAGTCAACGGCGCAGTATCCAGAGTCTGGTGGGATTCAGTGCAGGATTAGCTTAAATATTGGTGCAGTTCGCCTTGGATCCCAGGCTAGAATGGTTTCCCGGCTATTCCCCCAAATGATTTGAGCTTCTCACCTAGTCTTAGGTATCACTCCTAGAGAACACGCTGCCTGCCTGCCTTGTTTACAGAGTGGGAGGAAGGAAAGCTGGTCAGATGCATCTGGAGGAGGAGAACGGTAGGGCAGGAAGGGCACTCAAACCACAGAAACAGGCCTGTGGAGGTGTTGAGGCAGGAGGCAGGGTCACTGGTGGCCGCTGCAGAAGCATCCAGGCATTTGAGGGGTTCACGGTCCAAGTGTCTGAATTGCTGGAGATGAAGCCCTTGGACAGGTTGTCCTGAAGAAAATCAGACTGACAGGGGACTTGGGAGTTGATCACGAACGTAAAAGAGAAGATATGTCTCCATTCATTCTCTCCTTCATTCAGTATATAAGTATTTGAGTGCTGCCTTGTGCCAGGCTTACTGTTCTCTGTGTTGAGAATTAAGCAATTACAAAATAGCCATATCCGTGTTCATGTGGGACTTACAACATTTATGAATGGGTTACAAAGATCACACTAATTAAATAAAAATTAAATACTCTAACATAAGGTACTATAGGATATAAAGGAAAAAATAAGGCAGAGAAGAGGGTTAGGGTGTGTTGGGTAGGTGAGGTATAATTTCAGAAAGGATGGCCAGGAGAGATGACATTTGAGTAAAGATCTGGAGGAATTGGGGTCATGGGGTGGGGGGCATTTTGTAACTGGTGCAGCAGGTGCAAACACTAGAGGGGGTTGGTGCCGGGGGTGTGGGCTGAAGCTTAGCAAGAAGGCCAGTGTGTGAGAGGGAAGTACAAGAGGAGGCCAGGCAGGTCATGGGGTTGGTGAGGAGGGGAGGGGAGGGAAGATGACTGTGGACCTTGGAAGCCTCTGCAAAGCCCCAGGTGTTTACTCCTAGGGAATCAAGGGAGTGCTTTGTGCATAAAGGAGACATGTGGGTGATTTCCAGCAATAGTGGGTGACAATCAGGGTCTAAATCTAGGGGCTCCTGAGGAAATGACTACTCAGTGGGTACAAGGGGGTAACTTTTCCAGGTAAACGTCCTCGCTGAGCTGACCACCCACCAGAGACAGTGGCTGCACAGTCCCCCTGGGAGCCATTCAGCAACATGTCACTGACAGGACCGGCATGTGCCAAGGATGCTGACCCTGGGAAATTTCTACATTAGGAAGGCGTTAAACTCCAAGATCCCAGACTCCTCCTAGTACCAAGACCCAGTTCAAGTGCAGGGGTTCTGTCCCTTGCTGTGTTCCTGGGGCCAGGACTCATGTCCAGCACATAGCGGCCATCAGTGAGTAATTGTTAAATAGATGAACGTCTCTATGGGATGCCTGGGAGGCTCAGTTGGTTAAGGACAGACTTGGAGCCCTTGTTTCTCAAGGGCTTTGCAGGTTGTGGGGTGGGTGAGGTGTGCTGATGGGGAGGAAGGGCAGGGCTGGGCAAGGGCAAACCTGGGTCAAGGGGAAATGTACAGATAACCTCTGGGGCTGGGGACCAGGGAACTCTGAAAATAAAGGGGAATTGTCTTTGAGATGTACAGAGGTCTAGTTCGGGAAATGGATACTGAGGACCCATCCCATCCCCAGCATGATGGCTTTGCTTGCTTCATGGGTCAGCCTGCTGACAAAGTGGTCACAGGTCTCTATGCTTTCCTGGGAGCAAGCACCATAATAGCAGGAAGGACTCCTTAAGTGTATCAAAAACCCTTTCTTATCATGATGAAGTTCACCAGTGACAACAGTTCTTCAGAGTTCCGTGCAGCTACAAGATTTAGTATGTGCCCCCAGACCCCGACCAGGCAGCTCCTCCCCGTCCCCTGAGGGTTCGCAGGGCTGCCAACATGCGTGGGTTGGCTCATAGGGCCCATCTTTGCTACCAGATACAGACATGCTCTTATGTTTATCGAACAACCACATACAAAAAGATGCACACAAGGTAATTGTAATGATTTTATTCTTTATTTATTTAGTTTTAATTTATTTCAGGCAAGGGTGTTTTTAATATTAAGCATGCAAATGTGTGTGTCTTCCATGCTCCTTGTCTTATGTGTTGCATTCATTTTAAATGGAAAGAAGGAGATTTCCCTTCATGGCGACCTAGAGAAAAACAAGTAACAGCCAGAATTTAGTGACGTATTAATTGTGAAAATATTGACACCTATTATCTCATTCAGTGTTTATATTAATGTAGCAAGTAGATAGCATTGTAGTCCTTGATTCACGGATGGGGAACCTGGCTCAGGAAATGTTTCTGCCCTATGGTCACACAGCTAATGAAGGCAAACTCAGTTTGTGACCCCAAGAGGACGCTCTGAATTCAGATGTACATGACATTATGATGTTTACACCCAAAGCAAGTCATTAGCTTTCACAGTCAAAAGATAGAATAATCAGATATAAGTGCAGGGGACAGTCATTTAAATAAACAGATGTTTTCTGGCAGATGATCCCAGTTTCACAGGGAGAAACTGGTCTAACGGGGGGGGGGTGCACCTAAATTCTAGCAGATTCCCTATTCTCTCTGCAGACACTGGGGTGGGCACATTCCCCTGTGGATTTTTCTCTTATGTGGGCCCTCAGAGGCTTAAAGTGTGGACTGCACGCCTGCACTTCCCAGGTGTCCATCCTCCCATCTGACACTACAAGGGCAGTTACCTTCTTCCTGCAGCCCTTTCACTGCTTAGGCCCCAAGTTCCTCGTGGCGATGGCCAAAGGCTTCGGGGTCCACACCGGTGGGCACAAAGTTGTTCTTCACCATCTGCTCAGCTTTGGCCAGGAAGCCTTCCAGACGGTTGGTCCCACAGGGGGCAGTGTTGCAGGGATTCTCCTGGGCAGTGAGGCTGATTTGCAGGAAAGAAGAAAAGGGGCCCATTATACTTCCCCATCCGCTTTCAGAAAGGGGTCTTTCTCCATGTGCTCTGACCATCTCTGTGACCTCTATTGTCAGTGGAGCCCGAGAATACTGAGCTCCAGGCCAAGGTGAACCGTGGCAGTGGGCTGGTCTCCTGTCCTGCAGTGTTCTCTCTTACCTCTTGGGATATGCCTTCCTGGGCATGACAGGAGGGAGGGGATGCCCTGAGCTGAGCTGGGAGGGGAGCCTTACCTGGAGCCCTCAGTCTCCTGGCCCTGCTCCAGCTGACGGACCTTCAGCCCCACATAGTCATTCAGCATCGCAGTCAGTAGGAGGCATAGTTGGTCATCAGTGAGAGCAGGAGGTCCCCGTGGGTTCTCCGAGGCAGACCTACAGAGGAGAAGAGGGCAAATAGAGGATCTGAGCCGTTGTCTACCACTTTCCTGGATCAGCATCCAGGCTTCCTGTTTTCTGTGCTTTCCCTAAAGATGTGGTCACCCCAAATCCTAGTGGAGAGGGCATGAGCTCCCTGGCAGGGCTCTCTTACCTGAGTGGTGCTGCCTGGAGGACGCCCATGTGGTACAGGGCCAGGATGCTGAGAACCAGGAAAGGAGAGAACTTCCAAAAGCCCATGATGCTTTTCTGCAAGGGAAGAAAGATGTTACCTTCTGCACTCAGGGACCACTAGGTAAGGGTGCAGCCTTGTGTCCCACTGTGTGCACGGTATCTGTGGAGCCCCAGTGTCCTGAGCCCAAGTCTTCGCACGGAGAACAGCGAAACTGAGCTGGTCTGAGCGCAGAGTGAAGCAGGGAGTCGTGGTACAAAGATCGTCCAGCCTTACCTGAGGCAGGAGCCTGTGCTGAATCCTAGAGTAAGAGAAATTTTGTGATTAAGAGACCCAGAGGGAAGTGCACAGAGACTAAGAGGCACAAGAATAGAGGCTGCAAGAAAGAGGAATGCAAAGGAGAGAGGGAAGAAGAAGGGGATATAGACTCACACAGCTAAGCAGGAATCTTGAGGCTCACCTGGCAGCAGGCAGCAGGTGGCTGGGAGCCCAGGAGGAGGCAGTGGTGGCGGTGTTGTCGTCAGGCGATGGCGCTGTGGAAGTGGCAGGGACAGTTGAGCGAGCGGTGCCTCTGCTGCCTCCCAGCACCCAGCATCAGCTCTTATTCCCGCCGCTCTCGGTCTGGGGTGGTCCAGGAGCTCGGAGCAACCAATGAGAGGACAGATTTCGCGCTGGATGGATTGTGTCACCCATTTACGTGCAGAAACTAGAACATTCTGCGAGATCATCCCACTTGTATTTGCATTGAGGTCATTGATGGGGGTGGAGGAAGGGAGAGGAATGGGGGGACTGAGAGGAAGAAATATCCTTAATAGGTGCAGGAAGTGGAGGGCAGTTTGACTCATGGTAAGTTTCACCTGTTCAGTCTCGTGGGTTTGGAACGTGTGTCCCTCTCCATCTCCAGTAGTACAAAATCCAGGAAGCAGGGCATATGCTTCCAAAGTCCTACCCTAGATCCCCCTTCAATGTGAGGCTTTGTATTGATTCTGGGCACAAGCAGGTTGTCTGATGTGGGCAGCTGGAATCACAGAGGGGCAAAGCTCATGGGAAACAGGAGAAGGGAGTGATAGCAAGAACTCTGTGGGTACAACTCAATTCCAGGCAGCAAAGGACTAATAAATTCTCAGCACCTCAATGTACTCATCTTTGAAATGGGGACCATATATATTCCTGGCTTTGGAATATGTTGTCGTTAGTAGCCATGTACCTGTCCCCAGCTAGGGAGGGATTTAGAAGAACTCAGGCCCAGAGAGGGATCCTAAGAAGTCAAAACCTCAATTTTCCAGATGGTGGCTTCCTGTATTCCTACTGGGTAGTGTGTACTGGGTTAGAAGAGCTGGAAGCCCCATGGGGTCTGAGCCTGAAGGTGTTAGGCACCATGCTTCCCAAGGCTCCAGCGAGACTTCTAGCCCTTTGCCTTCCCATTCTGCCATCCCTCACCTCTGGCTCCTCACCCTGCTGGAGCCATTTGCCCAGCTGCCCCTTGCTTCTGGCTGCTGTTTGCCAAATTGTCCCCAGTTCCTGTGCCTGCCTCCCTGGCACTTCGTCCTCCACTAGAGAGCAAAGCTCCCTGCAGGAAGGTACTGAAGAGCCCCTGCTGACACTAAGGCTCCTAGGCAAAGCATTCACCCAAACTCATTTAGATCTCCAAAGATGTGTGCACTCCCCAGAGCACAAGTGGTGCAGGGGGTCGGACACATGGGGCGTCTACAAGGGTTCACTCAGAATCACAGCCCAAGCCTGCCTCTGAGTCTCTCTCATGGGGTTCGTGTGCACACATGGCATGGTGATGACATGCTAAAATCATATCAGTCTCAACTGTGAGTGTGCTCTCTCCTGTAGCGCCTCCACACTCTCCAGGACCCTCCAAATGGAGGGTTTTAGGACCCCTCCAACCTGATCTCTCCACTCCCTGCTCGCCTAGAGGTCCTAAGTCCTGACCTGCTTCCCTCAGAACGGTGAGTGCTCAGAAAGAAGCTTCTCATCGTTCCCAGGATCTCCTGAGTCTGAGCTCAGCTTGTGAGCCTCAGCCCCCTATACTCTCCCCAGACCGTGGCGGCAAGCGTGCTCCCCGCGGCAAGCGAGGCCGAGGCGGCAAGCGTGGTCCCCGCGGCAGGCGTGGTATTGCAGGCACAGTGGGTGGGAGACTACATCAAGGGGCTGCGCCGCGCAGTCTGAGTCCCAGTTAGGCGTTTCTCCCAGGCGGAGCAGAAATCATGCCCGGGGTACTTCATATTTGATCCGGGCAAAGGTGAACCCCTCTCCTCCATCCCCAGAAGCTTTTGCATTTCATAGCACACACTCGCCTTGGGTCCCATCTCCTTCCCTTCTAATTTGGTGGCCACTGTCAGGGACACTGGCTTTCCGAGATGCCAGTGTGTAGCTTTCTTCCATTGGAACTCCTGGTGCTTCCCCGCCGTGAGGGAACTAGTTCGGGACCCGGGACTGGGTGTGTAAATCTTGCTCTCCTCACGGAGTACCGGCAGGGTGGTGGGTTCTTCCTCATAATGTGAACAGCAAAACTATTCTCTGAATCTGTCCCCGATTTACTGAGTCAATTCAAGGCAGTTGAGACCTTCAAGCGTGCGGGCTGCTTCGGTTATGTCCGGCTATCCCTGGAACCTCTCTAAATTAAGGCTATACGGAACGCGATCTAATTTATAAGTCGCCAAGGAAAATACTGATTTTCAAATAGTCGCTTGACTATTTTCTCTTGGTTTTAGAAGCTTATTGCACAATCTGGTGTGAGATGGTGGACACGGTGGACTCCATCCCCACTCCCCTCCAAGCCCCTCCGCGCGCCCGGCTGCTGGTCTTCTGCCAGGAGCTGAGACCTCCGCAGCTAGGGGGATTGGCGACGATGTGTTCTCCCTGCTGAGGGTGTCTGGAGTACACAGATTCAGGGGCTAGACCAGAGCCACCACCAGGTCTTACAAGATCATCTTCCACAAATCCCTAAAAACACTGCTGCCTGGAGGGTAAGGCAAACAAACCATGGAAGTGCATTCTCAAAGAAAGTTAGAAGATGGCCACCAACTTCCTGTTCATTTCGAGGAGCCAGTTCCAGCTGTCTACAGGCGGTCAGGGGACCCCTTAACTCATGACCGTCATGGTGGAAGGCATGTGTAAGTATAACTAGGACTCCGTGTGCCTCACCCAGATTCCTGATAAGACCATGTTCCTGAGTGTGATGGATGCCTTCACCATAGGGACACCTCTAGCAGAATAATACCACAAGCACTCCCAGGAAGGTCCATGGCACTCCCTAACCATTCTAAATAGGGGTTCTGAGGGCTATGTCCCAAGTGTTCTGGCTACTGCCCAGGAGGAAACACTGAAGGATAGTCACTTGGTATTGTTGGGTCCCATCTGTCTCCAGCTTTGTCTAGGTGGTGCTGGAGTCCCCACTTTTTTTCCTGTCCTGCTGTGGCTGGAGAACTGGGAGTTTCTGGGAGCAGGGAGCCTCTCAGTTCCCCTTACTATCCTCTCAACCTTATTGAATAAATGAAAAAATGAATCGAAACCATTTTCCACTGAGCTCATGCCTGATTACCAAGTGAAACCTTGTTCAGATCATCCTGTGTGCCCACCGCTCTGAAACAGGCAGTCGTGAAAATTCTCTGGATGTCTCATGGGATCCCATGCATGCACAGCATAATCACATTCAGCTCTCATCAGACCTGCAGCAACTATCAGTTTTAAGTGCGAACCCTAAAAAGCTATTATGCAGCACCTGGACTCACTCAACTGAAAGGTTTTAGGACCCCTCCACCTGGTCTTTTCACTCCCAAGCTCCAGAGGAATATGGGAGGTCCTGACTTGCTACCCTCAGCACACAGAGTGCCAAGAAAGAAGCTTCTCACTGTTGCCCAGATCTCTGAGTCTGAGCACACAGTGTAGGATCCTCAGCCTGTACACAGTCGCCCAGCAGGACCACCAGGTTTGCTTTGCTGGTGTGTTGGCAGCCCCTCACTGCATGTCCCCCCACCCACAGGGCGGGCTGTGAATGTGATTGGTAGGGCTCAATCATGGGGTGTGGAGGCAGGCAGAGGCCCCAGCCTGGCAGACACTAGCCCCAAATGTACCATCAGCGACATGAACCCCAGTACACCCCTGTCCTTTTTCCCCCAAAGTCAGCCCTTTAGGACACACCTGCCTTGTGCCATATCTCCTCCCTTTCCCCATAGGGGGTCTCTGCTTGGAGACACCCTGCTTCCAAGATATCCTTATTCAGCATTCCTCCTTTTTAACCCTTAGTGTGGCACTGCCAGGAGGGATGAAAGCTCCCTACTGCAGAATTCTGTATAGTGTTCCTGTACTGGCAGGGCTGGGGGTGAGAAGGGGAGGGGACCAACAAAGGAAGACCTGGTTAGTAGGATGTGAATGCACTTGGACACAGAGTAAAGGAAGGTGAAGTGAGCAAGGGACAGGGCTCAGGGGGGTGGACCCCAGGCTTAGTGCATCCTACAGGCTACACACAGACAGCCATAGCTCAGCCTCATCTGGGACTGTGGGGCTCAGAAGTTGAGGGCTGAGCCTTGGCCATAGACTTTCCACCTGGAGGTGCAGGGCTGAACTGCTGATGGAGCCCCAGAAGAGTGTGAGTGGCATGAAAGTGAGGCTCTGCCACTTGAGTCTCTTGCTGGTGACTGCTCTTAGGAGCCACATCCTTTCACAGAAATGATTCCATTTCCAGACTCCAGGTTTCAAACTTAAGCACCGTGTGAAATGATTTGTAAATGTATGTGTCCTGGGACTGCACTTTTCCGATGAGAGAACCAACCACTCGTTTCCCCAGTGCAGTGGGGACTGCAGAACCTGTAAGAAATGAATGCTCCAGTTTCCAGCTGGGTGGCCACCTCACTTTTTAGGCTCGATACTGTCCCTCTGGCTGCCATGTGTGCTTTAAGCCTTCAAAGCCAACATTCATTCCTCCCTCTGAGATCTTTGGTGGCCACAAATCACAGGCCATGGTGTGTGCAGGGATCAGGGTAAGTACCCAGAGGATGCCAGGGTGACTTCCCGCAATTTCAAACTTTAATTGTTAGTTTCTCCAGATGTCAAGGGACAAAGCGGCACTCATCCCTCAGGCATTCTTTCGACTTGTAAGAAGTACCTGGTGGTGGTGAGCTGGGGACCAAGGTTAAAAAAAAAAAGGTCTTTTTTGGGGGGGCACATCTCATCATGTCTGGCATACTCATAGGCGCTCAGCCAGTATTTGTGGGATGAGTGGAAATGAATCCATTCTGGCAAATTCGGCAGTCTCACAAGTACAGCCACAGTTCTAATTTCAGTGTACCGAAAATCTAGACTGAGGTAAGGCAGCATTTTGAGTGGTTTTGTAAATGTGAATGCAGAAATTTCAGACAGATTCCTCCCAGAGTCAGTTTCCTGACTGAACTTTCCAGGAATGAGACGGTGAAATAAGAGTTACCCCATGGGTTCTTTGTAAAATCTAGGTTCTCCTAGTGTGAAATACAAAATTATTCTCCTCTGAGCCCACTCCTGGTTTACTGACAGAAGAAGTTAGAACTCTGAATGTGCCCATTGCTTTGATTTTGTCCAATTGTCCCTGAAACTTCTTCAAACTTAAGACTACATAGTGTATGAGATAATAGAATTTACCAAGGAATATACTAATTTAAAAATATGCATCTGACTATTTGGCCATTGACTTTATGATCTTATTTCACAACTTTTAAAGCTGGAATCAGTGTCAGTTGGAAATCTAGTAATTTTACAACAAGCTGATAAACGCTAACTGAAATGTTTATTTTCATTCTTTTAAATAAGTTTCCAGTGTTTTCTGATTTAAAATTTTTTATCATTATGATTTATCAGAGTGTGTCCAGTTGAAAACTGTTAGATATATTTCTATGCATTGACAAGGGTCACACCTACAGAATTGCTCCTTGAATTCTACACAATTTGAGTACGATAGAGAGTCAACAACAAGACGACAGCCACTATAATAACATCCGCAGCAGCAAAAGCAACATCACCACAAATTCATTTTCTTCTGCCTGGGGAGATTCCAAGCTGTCAAGCTCCTTGGAGAATCTCAACTGAAACCTGATTCGACTGCATTGCACATATAAGTTGCTCAGAGGACATAGTAACAAATAAAAGGCTGAAGAGACTAAAATCAAAATCAATAACTCTTGGACAATCCCTAAGAGAGGTGAAGGCCTAAGGGCAAATTGCTGTCACCAGGAACGGGGAGACTATAGATGGCGATTACAGAGAAAGACACTTACACTGTCAGACTTCAACCTGGCACCACTGCTGGGGAGGAAAACCGCAAAGGTCCCTGATGAATTGCTGGAAGCTCAGTGTAGACAACTCTGAACATTAGAAACTCCTGGGGCACTCAGTCATACCCCACTTGCCCCCAGCTGTGAATTTTTCTTCCAGGAGTGGGACCAGATTCTCACAGTAAAATATGGGTGAAAAATCCCGTGGTGCTTGCAGCAGTAGGAGGAGAAAAGGCACCATTTTGAAATACATCAGGACCTTCTGTTTTTCTTAACAAGGCCTGCCTCAGGAGAAACTAGTCAGAACAAATCAAGTTAGAACCTGATTTGCTGGGGCATACTCAGAGCCTACCTGACCTGGGAGAAGGGAAGCTCCCAACCATATTTAGTTCTAGCTTCCCCAAGTGGGAGAAGGGAACTAGCCAACTTCAGCCCACTCCAGCCGCCTCTACATCTGAGAAAAAAGAAAATAGAAAAACTTATGAGGTTCACAGTGGGGAGGCTTAAGCTCACTAAAAGCCTGAGACTGTAGAATGCTCCCTTTCCCCCACACCTCACCAGCACACTACCAAAGGCTTATTTGCAGTTCCTTTCATCTGGTACATCATGTCTGCCTATTGAGAAGGCATACTAAGTGGTAAAAACACACGTACAAAGTAAGCATAAGAAGAAGACATGGCAGAGACATGGGAGTTATCAGTCAGGGAATTTAAAAGAACCATGACTAATATGCTAAGGGCTCTGATGGATAAAGTAGACAGTACACAAGAACAAATGGATAATGTGAACAGAGAGATGGCGACCCTAAGAAACCAAAAGGAAATGCTAAATATAAAAAAAAAAAAAACCATAGCCGAAATGAAGAATGTTTTTGATGGGCATATTGGTAGGCTGAATATAGCTGAGGAAAGAATCTATGAGCTTGGGGATTTCTCAATGGAATCCTCCAAAACTAAAAAGCAAAGAGAACACAGACTGAAAAAACAGAATAGCAAAGCACTGTGGGATAACACAAGGTCTAACATACACATAATGGGAATATTAGAAAGAGAAGAAGGGCTCATGGATTGGAAGAATAAACATTGTCAAAATGTCTATACTGCCCAGAGCAATCTACACTTTCAATGCCATTTCGATCAAAATTCCACCAACATTCTTCAAAACATTAGAACAAACAATCCTAAAATTTATATGGAACCAAAAAAGACCCTGAATCGCTAAGGAATTGCTGAAGAAGAAAAGCAAAGCTAGGGGCATCTCATTACCTGACTTCAGGCTTTATTACAAAGCTGTGATTACCAAGACAACATGGTACTGGCACAAAAACAGAGAAATAGACCAATGGAACAGAGTGGAGAGCCCACATATGGACCTACAAATCTATGGTCAAATCATCTTTGACAAAGCAGGAAAAAAAATCCAGTGGAGAAAGGACAGTCTCTTCAATAAATGGTGCTGGGAAAATTGGACAGCTACATATAGAAGAATGAAACTAGACCATTCTCTTACACCACACACAAAGGCAAACTCGAAATGGATGAAAGACCTCAACGTGAGGCAGGAATCCATCAAAATCCTGGAAGAGAACATAGGTAGTAACCTCTTTGACATCGGCCACAGCAACTTCTTTCAAGACATGTCTCCAAAGGCAAAGGAGACAAAAGCGAAAATGAACTTCTGGGACTTGATCAAAATAAAAAGCTTCTGTACAGCAAAGGAAACAATCAACAAAACAAAGAGGCAACTCACAGAATGGGAGAGGATATTTGCAAATGACACTACAGGCAAAGGGCTGGTAGCCAAGATCTATAAAGAACTACTCAAACTCAACACCCAAAAAGAAGATGAACACATCAAAAAATGGGCAAGAGACATGAAGAGGCACTTCTCTGTAGAAGATATACAAACGGCTAACAGACACATGAAAAAATGTTCAGCGTCACTAGCTATCAAGGAAATTCAAATCAAAACCACTCTAAGATACCACCTTACACCAGTCAGAATGGCCAAAATTAACAAGTCAGGAAACAAGTGTTGAGGACGCTGCGGAGAAAGGGGAACTCTCTTACACTGTTGGTGAGAATGCAAGCTGGTGCAGCCGCTTTGGAAAACAGTGTGGAGATTCCTTAAAAAATTAAAGATAGAGCTACCCTATGACCCTGCAATTGCAGTACTGGGCATTTACTCCAAAGATACGGATGTAGTGAAAAGAAGGGCCATATGCACCCCAATGTTCATCTCAGCAATGGCCACAATCGCCAAACTGTGGAAAGAGCCAAGGTGCCCATCAACAGATGAATGGATAAAGAAGATGTGGTACATATATACAATGGAATACTACGCCTCCCTCAGAAAGGAGGAATATCCAACTTTTGTAGCAACATGGACTGGACTGGAAGAGATTATGCTGAGTGAAATAAGCCAAGAAGAGAAAGTCAAGTATCGCATGGTTTCACCTACTTGCGGTGCATGAGGGGTAAACTGGAGGACAGTGGGAGAAGGAAAGTAAATGGGAAGTAGGATAATCTTGGGAGGGAAACAAAACAACAGAGACTTTGGACACAGAAACAAACTGAGGGACTTGGAGGGAGGGGGGGGTGGAGGGATGGGAGAGCCTGGTGGTGGGTACTGGGGACACCTAAAGCGTGGAGCACTGGGTGTGGGGAATGGGGAATGAATCTTGGAACACTGGAAAAAAAATTTTTTTAGTAACAATAAAAAAAATAAAAATAAAAAAATAAAATAAAATAAAATAAAAAAGAAAGAGAAGAAGGGAACAGAAGAAATATTTAAAACAACGATGGTTAATTTTTTCAAATTAATATCAGACACTATATGGTACTCTAATGATGGATACATGTCATTAGACATTTGTCCAACTCTATAGCATATACAATAGCAAGAGTGAGCCCTAAAGTAAAATATGAACTTTGGGTGAATGTCAGTGTAGTTTTACCAATTGTACCAAACTTACTGTCCTAGTGGGAGAGTTGATACTGGCATATATTTCAATGCATGTGTGAGTGCAAGGGGAATGAGGGAATATTCTGCACCTTTCTCTCAATTTTGTTGTGAATTTAAAATTTTTCCAAAAAATCAAACTCTTAAAAAGGTTTATGAAAAGGTTAGAAACCAAAGCTTTCCATCAGTGATTTTACTGCTAAACATGGGAAGAGATACAAGGCTTTTGAATAATTTTCCTGAAACATGTTTAGAGTTTGACGAAGCTCTTACTGGGGGAAGGAGGGCAGAACTGGCTGCCAAAGAGGCAGGAAGTGAACCCTGCTGGGATTTTTTTTTTTTTAGATTTTATTTATTTATTTGAGAGAGGGAGAGAGACGGAAGGAGAGACAGAGAGGGAACAAGCAGGGGGAGGGACAGGGGAAGAGGGAGAAGCAGACTCCATCCTGAGTAGGGAGCCTGGGGCGGGGGGAGGAGGGAAGAAACCCTCAATTCTAGGACTCTGGGATCAGGACCTGAGGGAAAGGCAGACACTTAATAGACTGAGCCACTCAGTCGCCCCCTGGTGGAGATTTTTCTGAGACCTTTAACTGGGTGGATCTCTGTAGTAAATACTGGAGGAAGGAGATAAAATATTTTAATTATCTAGATATTAAATTATCTGGAAGAGATTGCATGTGCACTTAATATGAAAAATTATATATAAGAGAAAGCAACACAATATATAAATACTAGAACTACCATCAGTTGAGTTCCAGTTGTGTACCAGGCACTGTGTACTCAATATCTCATAGTCTCAAAAGTCTAATAAAATGGATATTATCTCTGTTTTATTGGCAAGGTGATAATAAGAGTATTTGGCTAGACTTAATCATATTTTCCAATTACACTGAGGCTCTGAGAAACCTGAACATGGCTTATCTCTCTGGCCATATCCGGTAAGAGGTCTAGTCGCTGGCACTGACTCAGGAAGACACAGGCGTGTCTGTCTGCTTCAAGGCTGATGTGATTTGTAGTGAGTGGCTCAATGACAAGGCATAAATCATTTAAAATTCCTGGAAGACCATTTGGGAGGTTGACAATTTTGTAGCAGGAAAATAAATGTCAGTGCTGCCATTTAAGATAGGCAAATTGCTAAAGAATAAAACCAAAATCAATTCATAACAACATTTATAAAATAAAAATTTAAGATACTTCAGTGTTAAAACACAACTTTAAATGATTAAACTTTTTCTATTTTGCATTATTCATTGTTTAATCTTTTCTGAAATTGTTAATTTTGTAGAGTGTTTCACTTTACCCAGGAATGCACTCAGGAAAGAATGCAGGGAACAAGAAGATAGGGTTCTAATTCCTACCCTTACATGAAGGGTGTGACTTTGAGAAAATCACTGAGGCCTTTATTTCCATATTTGTCACATAAGTATACTGGATTGAGGGATTCAGAAATTCTCATTCTGATATTCTACAAATATGCTTTAAACTTTATGCCATCTTCAAAAGATGTTGTATAATACCAGGTCACTCATTATTTGACTTCTTCTACATAGTATCCAGGACAATCTTGTCATCTCAAGGTCTTTAATGAAATCATATCTTCAGAGTCTCTTCTGCTATGTAAGTAACATATTCAGAGTTTCTGGAGATGAGGGTGAGAACATTTCTGGGTGTGAAGGGGTGGGTCTAAACCTAGCCCTACCACAATTAAGAAAATGCTGGGCGGATAGGCAAGGACTATTAGGGCTAGAAGTTTGAAGAAAGAGGCTGCTGTGGGCTGGAGCAGAAAGTAGCAAAATAGAGAAGTTACAGAGTCCCTGATTAGGGTTTGGAGCAGTGACTGAGGAGAAAGACAACTCTTTAGATTAGGTGCTGTCCTCTGTGCCTCTTCTGTTGGAAAGGGAGCCCACCTGAATATGACCTGTATGGCTGTCTGCATTCACTCCCCAGGGAGGGTGTGTCTGAAAAACCAGGAAATCATGGCTGAGTCCAAGATGGCGGAGGAGTTGGAGACCTTGATTTCATCAGGTCTCAGGAATTCAGCTTGATAGCTATCGTACCATTCTGAACACCTAGAAACTCAACTGGGGAGTGAAGCAAAGAATAACTGGAACTCTATGAACAGAAAAGCTACCACTTTCTGGAAGGTAGGACATGCGTAGAGAAGTGAATCCGAGGCAACAGTTGGGAGGACAGACCGCGGGGGAGGGCCCGGCTCCCGGGCAGTGGTAGCGCAGCGGAGCACAAATTCAGAACCTTTACAAGTCTGCTCCACTGAGGAACGTTGCCCCAGTGGCTAAGTGGGGGGGGTGGGGGGTGGAACCCTCGCTTGGACAGTGTGGTCTCAGGACCCTCAGGGTCACAGAAGGACCCGGGATGCCTGAGTGCGCAGAGCTGCCAGGCATCGGAGTGGGGAAGCCGGCTGCAAAGACAGAGCCAAGGAGTGGGCTTTGAGCTCGGAGTTACCTTAAACGGTGATCTGAGGCATAGTCGGGCCCCTGCTCAGGACTCCACAAGTGGCAGGCCCGGGGATTCGCCCCTTACTCCACCAGGGGTAGTGGCACGGGAGTGCACGACAGGAATCTTCCACGTTTGGAGACTCCAAACAAGGCCAAGTGCCAGAGATAGAAATGCTCAGTCCCAGGCTGGGCGAGCATGGAGACCAGGGGGATAGAAGTGCCTGACTGCTTTTCTCTGAGGACGTGCTGAGGAGGGGGGCCCTGGGCTATTGGCTCCTCACACCTGGCAGTGGGAGGCCGCCATCTTTGTTCCCATCCTCCAAAGCTGTACGGAAAGCGCTCAGGGAACAAAAGCTCCTGAGAGGTACCGGTTGGATTGCTTAGCCTGGCTTGGGCAAGGGCAGGGCAGTTCTGCCCTAAGCAAAAATATTTGAGAATCACTGCAATAGGCCACTCCCCCAGAAGTTCGGTAAGAATATCCAGCCAAGAGCAAGTTTACCGATCAGAGAACTGTGGGACTCCAGAGCTAGGAGAATGCAGCACATAGAATTCTTGTTTTTTTCCCCAGGATTCTTTAGCCTTTCAATTTTAATTATTAAATTTTCTTTATTTTTTTAAATTAAAAATTTTTTTTCTTCTTTTCCTTTTCAACCAACTTCTTATCAATTCCTTTAAAAATCTTTTTTAATTTTCATTTTTATAGTCATATTCTATCCCTTCATTGTATTTAACCTTATTTATATATATATATAATTTTAAAGAAAGAAAAATACATATATTGTTTATATATATAAACTATATATTTTATATATATTGTTTTATATATTGTTTTATGTATTATTTTATATATATTGTTTATATATATATTTTTTTCTTTCTTTAAAATTTTGGGATGCAGTTTCTTCTAACAGATCAAAATACACATAAAATCTAGTGTATGATTCTCTTCTATACACCTGCCTGTTCATATTCTCTCTCTTTTCCCCCCCTTCTTATTTATTTATTTGTTTTCTTAAAATCTTATTTACTTATTTACACATCATCTATTATTTGCTTCAGGGGTACAGGTTTGTGTATCATCAGTCTTACACAATTCATAGCTAAAATTTTATTTTAATTTTTGTCTTTACACTCACATTCCATTATCTCAATGTATTTAATTTTATTTTTGTATATATAAGTTTTTCTTTCTTTACAATTTTGAGATGTGGTTTCCTCTAACAAACTGACCAAAATACACTCAGGAGATAGTGTATTGTGCTATTCTGTTTACCTGTCTGTTTATATCCCTTCTGTTTTTTTTTTGTTGTTGTTGTTGTTTTCTCTTTTGTTTTTTTTTTGTTTCTTTTTTAATTCCCATTTTACAGTTACATTCTATCCTATTAGTTTTATTTTTGTACATATACAAGTTTTTTTTTCTTTACAATTTTGGGATATAGTTTTCTACAAAACAGACCAAAATATGCACAGAATCCAGCATATTGCTCTATTCTGCTCACCTGTCTGATTATATTCTTTACCTACCATCCACCACTCCCTGTTTCAGGTCTCTTCTTATTTGTTTAGTTTATATTTCTCTGGGGATCTGGTTGCCCTTTTAGTATTTTGTTCTCTTGTTCATCTATTCTCTGGACAGAATGACAAGATGGAAAAACTCACCTCAAAAAAAAAAAAAAAAAAGAACAAGAGGCAGTACTGATTGCCAAGGACCTAATCAATATGAACATTAGCAAAGTGTTGGAACTAGAGTTCAGAATAAAGATTATAAAGATGCAAGCTGGGCTTGAAAAAAACATAGAAGAGACTAGAGAATCCCTTTCCAGAGAAATAAAAGAACTCGAATCTAACCAAGTTGAAATTAAAGTGCTATTAGTGAGGTACAGTAAAAAAAAATGGAGGCTATAACTGCTAGGATAAATGAGGCAAAGGAAAGAATTAGTGATATAGAAGATAAAATGATGGAGAAGAAAGAAGATGAGAAAAAGAGAGATAAACAACTACTGTATCATGAGGGCAGCATTTGAGAGATAAGTGATACCATAAAGTAAAACATTATTAGAATAATTGGGATCATAGAAGAAGAAAGAGAGAGAGGCAGAAGGTATCTTAGAGCAAATTATAGCTGAGAACTTCCCTAATCTAGGAAAAGAAACACGCATCAAAATCCAGGAGGCACAGAGAACCCCCCTTAAAATCAATAAAAATAGGTCAACACCTCAACACATTAACAGCAAAGCTTGTAAATTTCAGAGACAAAGAGAAAATCCTGAATGGAGCTCAGGATTAACCCTAGTTTAATCAGCTCAGATCCTTAACCTACAAGGTAAAAACGTAACACTGGCAGCATACCTATTCACAGAGACCTGGTGGGTCAGAAAGGATTGGAATGATATATTCAGGGTGCTAAATGAGAAAAATATGCAGCCAACATCACTTTATCCAGCAAAGCTGTCATTCAGAATATAAGGAGAGGTTAAAGAACATTTAAAGAAGAAGTAATAGCTATTGTTCTGAAGCTGTGTCAAAAAGTTGAAATGGAAGGAATACTTGCAAACTTTTTATGAGGCCAACATTACTTTGATCCCCAAACCAGACAAAGACCCCACCAAAAAGGGATCTATAATTCCAGAATTATAGACCAATAGCTCTGATGAACATGGTTGCAAAAATTTTCGAATACTAGCCAATAGGATCCAACAGGACATTAAAAGAATTATTCACCACAACCAAGTGGGATTTGTTCCTGGGCTGCAAGGGGGGTTCAACATCCACAAATCAATCATCAATGTGATATACTACTTTAATAAAAGAAAGGACAAGAACCATATGATACTCTCAATAGATGCTGAAAAAGCATTTGACAAAGTACAGCATCCTTTCTTGATTAAAACTCTTCACAGTGTATGGATAGATGGTACATATCTCAATGTCATAAAAGCAATCTATGAAAACCTCATAGCAAATGTCATTCTCAATGGGGAAAAACAGAGAGCTATTCCCCTAAGGTTAGGAACATGGCAGGGATGTCCACTCTCACCACTACTGTTCAACATAGTACAAGGAGTCCTAGCCTTAGTAATTAGATAACAAAAAGAAATAAAAAGCATCCAAATGGGCAAAGAGGAAGTCAAACTCTCACTCTTTGCAGATGACATGATGCTCTGTGTGGAAAACCCAAAAGACTCCACCCCCAAATTGCTAGAACTTACACAGGAATTCAGTAAAGTTATAAAATCAATGCACAGAAATCAGTTGCATTTTTATACACCAACAATGAGACAAAAGGAAGAGAAATTAAGAAGCTGATCCCATTTACATTTGCACCCCAAACCATAAGATACCTAGGAATAAATCTAATTTTTAAAGAGGCAAAGCATCTGTACTCAGAAAAATATAGAGTACTCGTGAAAGAAACTGAAGAACACACAAAGAAATGGAAAAGCAGGGATGCCTCAGTGGCTCAGTTGGTTAAGCATCTGCCTTTGGCTCAGGTCATGATCCCAGGGTCCTGGGATCAAGTTCCATATCATATCCTTGCTCAGAAGAGTCTGCTTCTCCCTCTGTCTGACACTCCTCCTGCTTGTGCTCTCTCTCACACAAATAAATAAATAAATTTTAAAAAAGAAATAGAAAAGAGTTCCATGCTTATGGATTGGAAGAACAAATACTGTTAAAATGTCTATACTCCCTAGAGCAATCTATACATTCAATGCAATCCCTATCAAAATACCATCAATTATTTTTTAACAGAACTAGAACAAATAATCCTAAAATTTGTATGGATTAGAAAAGACCCCAAACAGCCAAAGGGGTGATGAAAAAGAAAACCAAAGCTGGTGGCATCACAATTCTGGACTTCAAGCTCTATTACAAAACTGTAATCATCACGACAGTATGATACTGGCGCAGAAACAGGCATACAGATCAATGGAAGAGAATAGAGAACCCAGAAATGGACCCTTGACTCTATGGTTAACTAATCTTTGACAAACCTGGAAAGAACATCTAATGGAAAAAAAACAGTCTCTTCAGCAAATGGTGTTGGGACAACGGGACAGCCACATGCAGAAGAATGAAACTGCACTGTTTTGTTATACCATACACCAAAATGGACTCAACAGTGAAAGAGGGTGCCTGATTGTCTCAGTCATTAAGTATCTGTCTTCGGCTTAGGTCATGATCCCAGGGTCCTGGGTCCTGGGATCAAGCCCCACATTGCTTCTCCCTCTTCCACTCCCCCTGCTTGTATTTCTTCTTTTGCTGTCTCTCTGTGTGTGTGTGTGTGTCAAATAAATACATACATACATACATACATACATACATACATAAAATCTTTTTAAAAAAATGTTTGAAAGACCTAAAAGTGAGACAAGAATTGATCAAAATCCTAGGGGAGAATACAGTCAGCAACCTTTCTACCTCAGCCACAGCAACTTCTTCCTAGAAACATCACCAAAGGCAAGGGAATCAAGGGAAAAAATGAACTATTGGGACTTCATCAAGATAAAAAGTTTTGCACAGCAAAGGAAACAGTCAACAAAACCAAAAGACTACCGACAGAATGGCAGAAGATATTTGCAAATGACATATCGGATAAAAAGCTCATATTCCAGATCTGAGGAACTCATCAAACTCAACACCCAAAGAACAAATAATCCAATCAAGAAATGGACAGAAGACATGAACAGAAATGTCTTCAAAGAAGACATCTAAATGGCCAACAGACACATGAAAAAGTGCTCAGCATCACTACTGAGTGGAAGCACAGATAAAAACCAGAATGAGATACCACCTCACAATGGTCAGAATGGCTAAAATTAACAAGTCAGGAAACAACAGATGTTGACAAGGATGAAGAAAAAGGGGAACCCTCCTACACTGTTAATGGGAATGCAAGCTGGTGCAGCCACTCTGGAAAACAGTATGGAAGTTCCTCAAAAAGTTGAAAAGGAACAGTTTACATTCCCACCAACAGTGTAGCCGCTTTGGAAAACAGTGTGGAGATTCCTTAAAAAATTAAAAATAGAGCTACCCTATTACCTGCAATTGCACTACTGGGCATTTACCCCAAAGATAGAGATGTAGTGAAAAGAAGGGCCATATGTACCCCAATGTTCTTCGCAGCAATGGCCACAATCGCCAAACTGTGGAAAGAGCCAAGGTGCACATCAACAGATGAATGGATAAAGAAGATGTGGTACATATATACAATGGAATACTATGCCTCAATCAGAAAGGATGAATATCCAACTTTTGTAGCAATGTGGACTGGACTGGAAGAGATTATGTTGAGTGAAATAAGCCAAGTAGAGAAAGTCAAGTATCACATGGTTTCACTTACTTGCGGTGCATGAGGGGTAACCTGGAGGACAGTGGGAGAAGGAAAGTAAATGGGAAGTAGGGTAATCCAGGGAGAGAAACGAAACAAGAGAGACTTTGGACACAGAAACAAACTGAGGGACTTGGAGGGAGGGGGGGGTGGAGGGATGGGAGAGCCTGGTGGTGGGTACTAGGGGCACCTATTGCATGGAGCACTGGGTGTGGGGAATGGGGAATGAATCTTGGAACACTGGAAAAAAAATTTAAGTAACAATAAAAAAATAAAAATTAAAAAAAAAAGTTGAAAAGGAGCAATCCTACAACTCAGCAATTGCACTACTGGGTATTTACTCCAAGGATACAAATGTAGTGATCCGAATGGGCATGTGTACCCCAATGTTTATAGCAGCAATGTCCATAATAGCCAAACTATGGAAAGAGCCCAGATGTCCATCTGAATGGATAAAGAAGAAGTGATACACACACACACACACATGCACACAGGAATATTATGCCACCATCAAAAATGAAATCTTGCCTTTTGCAATGATGTAAATGGAACTAGAGGGTATTATGCTAAGTGGAATATGTCAGAGAAAGACAATTATCATATGAGCTCACTGCAGAATATAAGAAACAAGGCAGAGGATTATAGAGGAAGAGAGGAAAACAATGAAACAAGTTGAAACCAGAGAGGGAGATAATCCATAAGAGACTCTTAATCTTGGAAAACAAACCGAGGGTTGCTGTAGGGGAGTGGGGAGAAGGGATGGAGTGGCTGGGTGGTGGACATTGGAGAGGGTATGTGTTGTGGTGAGCAAAGGATGTTGTGTAAGACTGATGAATCACAGACCTGCACCCCTGAAACAAGTAATACATTTTATGCTAATTAAAAACATAAAAAAGAATCATGAAATCTCAAGATCTTCTTCCCTTGGCAACTTCCAATGTATTATGTGTCCTTCAATATTGCTATTCATATGTGCTCTAGAAAAAGGGGAACTGTGGAACAAATTGGTGCCAATTGAGTAAAACTCCAATAGAGGCAGGAAATGGAAAGCTTTGCTATTATACCACTCTAGGCCTTGATAGGTACTTATGATGCTATTAAATAAACACTGAAGCTGGGACATGGACTATGAGCCTCATGCTTTAGATGCCTCTGCTCGAATTCTTTGACACTAAACAAAGAACAGGACCATTAAATGAGCATTGGATTGAAACCTATCTGAATTAAACCACTTTTTAAGAAATGTATCCAGTATTTAGAGACTTCACTGAGGTCAGGCAGACAATAGAGAAGTGTTAAAATGTGTGGGTGCACATGAACCCTCAGGCTTTCCACCACCCATGTTAGGGGAGCTCTCTGAGGTGTCCCTGTTCCCAGAGAGAATGGGATTATTATTCACACTCAGGCATCAGGACTTGCAGAGCTTTGATGTAGGATTCTCTTTCCCCTCAGTGGAACATATCAACTGCCATTAAGAATTTGAATTTAGGAGGTGATATTGGTGGATTTTAGGCTAGACGAGGCATGAGAAAGACATTTGTGGCAGAAGGAAGGAATGGGATTTTGTGTTCATGGGGTCTTCCTGAACTCTCATAGTAGGAAAATAGGAGAACCCAGCTGACTTTTCTACTGAGTGGAGTCGACTTGCCCTGGGGCTACTCTCCCAACATCACAGGGACCTTCTTTGCTGTAGGCACCAGGGACATTCCTTCCAAGATCCAGAGACCATTATTTAGAGTGCCTCCATCTGCCAGGGAAAAAACTAAGTGTGGTGGAGGAAGGCCAGGTCGCTCTGAGGGGTCGATGGACTCAGATGGTGAAGTCAAGGAATTACTCTGGCTGGGTTCCTCTTAGATGATTAAAATTTTTCCCTTGGCTCAAATTTACAGGGTGCAGAATGACTGTCCTCTCCCCTGCTGATAATACCGTTCCATGGAGAAGAGGGATAGAAATAAGAACCTTCTCACTACATCAGAAAGCTCCTTGCAGTGGTGACTCCCTTAGGGCAGTGGTCAGGAACCATAAATTGCAGGTAAACAGATTCCCTCTTTAATTGGAATGGTCTGGGATTGGTCTGGCTTTAGGTTCTTATGCCAGTGGAGTTGAGTCTTGGTTCTATGACTCCCCTCATGTCCTTGAGCAGATGATACTCTCCTAGAGCCAGTGTTTCTCACCATATAAAATGTGGATAATAATAACTACCTGGCTTGAATAAGGATATTTTATGTTAAAGGTCCCATGTATTGCATGGCATGGAGCAGATAGTGAAGAGTAGTGACTTTTATTGTTATCATTAGCAGTAGCAGAAAGCTTATTCCTTCAAGTTGCAAATTATATCAGCTTAGTATGATAAATTGAATAAAATCAATTTACATTCTTCTCCTATTTTAAGAAAGAAAGAAAGAAAATCTATAAGTCTCTAATTCTCAAAGTAAAATCAATTGCTAAGGCTGGAACAGAATGAATATACTTCCCCAAACCATTAAGAGGCATGGCTAGCCATGTGGTAGCATCATTGCCTAGCAGGATTGATGACAATTTTTATTAAACACCTGGCACATTGCTTGGCATGAAGGAGGCACCTACTCAAGAGTGGTGAAGATTATTATCATTACAAAAAAAGCTTACCTCTTCAAGTACCAAATTATATCAGTTTGTATGGAAAGTTGGATAAAATGCATTGTATGCTCCCATACATTTAATAGAATAAACTGAACATAATATAAAACATTTCTTGAGGATATATTGACACCATGATAAAAATATCACTTAATGTATTGGGAACTAAACTGTCTTCTCTCAGCGCCTATAAGTTGTGTAGCATTAGTCACCCAAACTAGATTTATCATGCTATCTTTCTTTTTGAGGTCTAATATCGATATAATTTTATGGTTGTTCTGTTAAACAGAATCTTTTCACATTAAGTTGTCAGCAGTCCCTTCTTGCTCATGTCAATGTAGCTGTCTTGCAAAACCCACCCACTCTTACATAATTTGGTATGCAATAAAATAAACAAGAAAACAACAAAGTCCAAGCTTTGTCATATGCTATAGGAACAAAGAGCCAATAGTAACTGAATGCAAACCTGTAACTACTGGTCAATAACTATAAAAAGGGTTTTTGGACATCTACACAACTAATCTGTACCAAAGAGAACAGAGGCAGGGCTTGCCAAAATTGTGTGTAAACAGAGCAAATAGATACTGAGTCAGCAATACAAGTAGTGGTCGGGAACTTCATGGTCTTCTGCAACAACAACTTCAACTAACTTGTGCTCAGGGCAACAATGAAAAGCAGCCCAGAAGGTGAGAGCTGTGTGTGAGGGCAGAGCCTACAGACACGGAGTGAGAATGTAGGTGTGGTCACAGTGGTAGCAATGAATTGTTATGACACCTGTGTCTGTTATATAGAAATGAGTTTCTTGGTCTCTTCTCCACAGCTTTGTCTGATATAAGGGAGGTCTGCAGGCAAGAGGACACCTGATGAGTAGGTGTTCTTGGAGTTTCTTAGATGAGACACAACCATGGTGAAGACCCCAGTCCACTGTGTGGGTCAAGCCCAGCAATCCAGGCTGCCATCTTGTGAGCAGTGTGTCCTTGGATAACTGGGCTCCCAGGATACAAGTAGAAATTGTTTTCATTTCCAGGAAGGTATATAATCAGTCCCTAAAGATGGTGAGATATCAGTTAGCTGTCAAATTTTCAGATCAAAGGCAAAGTTCCCTGAGGACCTTCAAGGTCCTTGGGAACCCCTCAGCCCTGGGTCAGTTGTCTTCAGCACACCTTTAATCTGTAGTTAAACACACTTAAGCCATCAGTGTCCAACTCTCTTAAGCCTGAATAGGTGCCATCCACAGGGAAACCTCCAGGTAAAATGATGATATATTGATAGACTTCTCAGGGAGCCCAAAGACTGAGCAGAAACCACTGGTTAGAGGTGGTTTGTTTCTCCTTGTCACTGCTTTGCCTTGTGATAAAGATGGAAAGGGCTTGTTTCTTTTGCCTCATAAGGTCAGGCATCTTCACTTGCCAAAATGCTATTAAGAAATCCTTTCTGCCATTTCTGTAGGAAGAAATTCTAGGTTCCTTGGGGTGATGAAGCAGGACAGGTGGAGGTTACTGAGAAACTTTACACCTATTTTGCCATTAGTGTTGACCTTTAAATGTCTAGAATTGCCTTGTTGCATTTATTCTTTTCTCTGCAGCCCTACTAGATATGGGGTAAATTTAGATCATGTGTAGTCATCAGATCATGTATAGATCATGTTAAAAAGTCATATTGGGGGCACCTGGGTGGCTCAGTCATTAAGTGTCTGCCTTCAGCTCAGGTCATGATCCCAGGGTTCTGGGATCAAGCCTGCATCAAGCTCCTGCTCAGTGGAGAGCCTCCTTCTCCCTCTCCCACTCTTCCTGCTTGTGTTCACTTTCTCGCTGTGTCTATCTCTGTCAAATAAATAAATAAAATCTTTTTTTTTTTAAAGAAAGACTATCATGTTGACTTGGCCTCTTTGTATGTCTAAAAAATAGAAACATTAAATTAAAATAGCTGTAAGATGAATCTATTCTTTTTATTTTATTAAAATGGTGAGGCTTGAAGGAGGTGATATAGAAGAACAAAGAAGAGAAGAAAGACATTTTGTGGTGGCAATAAGATTTACTTGGAGAGTAGCTGGAAGACAATGATAATGATTTTATATTTTATTTTTGTGAGAAAGGTCAGCCTGACCTGCTGATAAACTTTTTTTTTTAGTTGTTGAAATTTATTGAGTTTTTTTCTGTGTCTGTATCATCATATGATTGTTCTCATTCACCTTGCTAATATGGTTAAATACAACTGATTAATTTTTTATAATGTAGAACCAACCTCTCCTCAAATAAATTCAACTAGGTCAGTAGAAGTGTTTATATATGCTCACACATATGTATTTAATATGTTTATACCCTCAAATTTAGAGAGATACATTTTGTTTAGGTTCTTTATGATTATGTTCAACTGTGAGACTGGCTTTTCTCACCTGTGAAAGAGCTTATGGTTGTGAACATCTATCCTTGACCATTTTTTAAATTTACATATAATATATTATTTGTTTCAGGGGTACATCTGTGGTTCATCATTCTTTTTTTATATTGTATTTTTAAAAAGTTTATTTTAGTTTTTCAGTGTTCCAAGATTCATTGTTTATGCCCCTCACCCAGTGCTTCATGCAATTCATGCCCTCAATATCTACCACCAGGCTCACCCATACTTCCACCCCCCTCCCTTCCAAAACCCTCAGTTTGTTTCTCAAAGCCCAAAGTCTGTCATGCTTCATCTCCCTCTCTGATTCACCCCAGTTCACATTTCCTTTCCTTCCCCCACTCTCCTCTATGTTACTCCTTATGCTCCACAAGTAAGTGAAACCATATGATACTTGACTTTCTCTGCTTGGCTTATTTCACTCCGCATAATCTCTTCCAGTTATGTCCATGTTGCTACAAAAGTTGGGTATTCATCCTTTCTGATGGAGGCATAGTATTCCATTGTATATATGGACCATATCATCTTTATCCATTCATCTGTTGAAGAGCACCTTGGCTGTTTCCATAGTTTGGCAATTGTGGCCATTGCTGCTACGAACACTGAGGTACATATGGCCTTTATTTTCACCAAATCTGTATCTTTAGGGTAAATACCCAGTAGTGCAATTGCAGGGTCATATGGTAGCTCTATTTTTAATTTTTTAAGGAATCTCCACACTGTTTTTTAAAGCGGCTGCACCAACTTGCATTCCCACTAGCAGTATAAGAGGGTTCCCCTTTCTCCACAGCCTCTCCAAAACTTGTTTTTTTCCTCTACTGTTAATTTTGGCCATTCTGACTGATGTAAGGCAGTGTCTGAATGTGGTTTTGCTTTGAATTTCCCTGATGGCTTATGCTGATGAACATTTTCCCATGTGTCTATTAGCCATTTGTATGTCTTCTTTGGAGAAGAGCCTCTTCATGTCTCCGGCCCATTTTTTGATGTGATCATCTTTTTGGGGGGTTGTTAAGCTTGAGGGGTTCTTTATAGATCTCGGATATCAGCCCTTTGTCTGTAGTGTCCTTTGTGAATATATTCTCCCATTCCATGGACTGTCCTTTTGTTTTGTTGGCTGTTTACTTTGCTGTGCAGAAGCTTTTCATTTTGATGAAGTCCCAAAAGTTCATTTTCGCTTTTGTTTCCTTTGCCTTTGGAGACGTGTCTTGAAAGAAGTTGCTGTGGCTGATGTCAAAGATGTTGCTGCCTATGTTCTCCTCTAGAATTTTGATTCCTGCCTCACATTGAGGTCTTTCATCCATTTTGAGTCTACCTTTGTGTATGATGTAAGAGAATGGTTGAGTTTCATTCTTCTATATGTAGTTGTCCAATTTTCCCAGCACCATTTGTTGGAGAGACTGTCTTTTTTCCACTGGATATTTTTTTCCTGCTTTGTCGAAGATTATTTGACCATAGAGTTGAGGATTCTCAGCTCTATTCCATTGGTCTATGTATCTGTTTTTGTGCCAGTACCATTCTGTCTTGGTGATCACATCTTTGTAATAAAGCTTGAAATCAGGCAATGTGATGCCCCCAGCTGTTTTTCCTTTTCAACATTTCCTTAGCAATTTGGGGTCTTTTCTGGTTCCATATAAATTTTAGGATTGTTTGTTCCAACACTTTGAAAAATGTTGGTGGAATTTTGATCAGGATGGCATTGAAAGTATAGATTGCTCTGGGGTGTATATACATTTTAACAATGTTTATTCTTCTGATCCATGAGCATGGAATGCTTTTCTATCTTTTTGTGTGTTTTTTAGTTTCTTTTATGAGTGTTCTGCAGTTCCTCAAGTACAGATCCTTTATTCTTTCGTTAGGTTTATTCCTAGGTATCTTATGGTTTTTGGTGCTATAGTAAGTGGAATTGATTCTCTAGTTTCCCTTTCTATATTTTCATTGCTAGTGTATAAGAACACAACTGATTTTTGTACATTGATTTTGTCTCCTGCCACATTACTGAATTGTTGTATGAGTTCAAGTAGTTTGGGGTGGAGTCTTTTGGGTTTTCCATATAAAGTATCATGTCATCAGTGAAGAGAGAGAGTTTGACCTCTTCTTTACCAGTTTGAATACATTTTATTTCTTTTTGTTGCCTGATTGCTGTTGCTAGGACTTCTAACACTATGTTGAAAAATAATAGTGAGAGTGGGCATCCTTGTCTTGTTCCTGATCTCAATGGGAAGGCTATCAGCTTTTCCCCATTGAGAATGATATTCATTGTGGGTTTTTCATGGGTAGACTTTATGAGGTTGAGGAATGTTCCTTCTTTTTTTTTTAAGATTTTATTTATTTGACAGAGTGAAACACAGCTAGAGAGGGAACACAAGCAGAGGGACTGAGAGAGGGAGAAGCAGGCTTCCCACCGAGCAGGGAGTCCAATGCGGGGCTCGATCCAGGGTCTCCAGGATCATGACCGGAGCCGAAAGCAGTCGCTTAACCAACTGAGCCACCCAGGCACCCCAAGGAATGTTCCTTCTATCCCTATACTTTGAAGAGTTTTAATCAGGATGTTATATTTTGTCAAATGCTTTTTCTGTTCCAATTGAGAAGATCATGTGGTTCTTCTCTCATCTCTTATTGATTTGTTCTATTACATTGATTGATTCCCAAATGTTGAACCACCCTTGCATCCCAGAGATAAATCCCATCTTTTATGTGCTGTTGGATCCTATAGCTAGGATGTTGTTGAGAATCTTGGCATCCTTATTCATCAGGGATATTGGTCTGAAATTCTCCTTTTTGATGGGGTCTTTGCTTGGTTTGGGGATTAGAGAGTAATGAAGGCTTCATAGAAAGAGTCTGGAAGTTTTCCTTCTGTTTCTATTTTTTGAAATAGCTTTAGGAGAATAGATATTATTTCTTCTTTGAATGTTTGGTAGAATTCCCCAGGGAATCCATCAAGTCCTAGGCTCTTGTTTTTTGGGAGGTTTTTGATCACAGCTTCAATATCATTACTAGATATTGGTCTATTCAGGTTGTCAATTTCTTCCTGTTTCAGTCTTGGAAGTTTATAGGTTTCCAGGAAGGCATCCATATCGTCTAGGTTGTTTAACTTATTGGCATATAACTGTTGATAATAATTTATGATGATTGTTTTTATTTCCTTGGTGGTAGTCATGATCTCTCCACTTTCATTCATAATTTTTATTAATTTGGGTCCTCTCCCTTCTCTTTTGGATTAGTTTGGCCAATGGCTTATAGATCTTATTAGTTCTTTCAAAGAACCAGCTTCTAGTTTTGTTGATGTGTTCTACTATATCTCTAGTTTCTAATTCATTGATCTCTGCTGTAATCTTAACTATTTCCTTTCTTGTGTGTGGGGTTGGCTTAGTTTGTTGTTGATTTTCCAGTTCTTTAAGGTGTAAAGAGAGTTGGTATATTTGGGATTTTCAGATTTTTGAGTGAGGCTTGGATGGCTATGTATTTCAGCCTTAGGACCTTCCCCCTTATGCCTTTGCCATATCCCATAGGTTTTGGATCGATGTATCTTCATTCTCACTGGTTCCCATGAAATGTTTAAGTTCTTCTTTGATTTCCTGTTTGATCCACAGATTCTTGAGCAGGATCGTCTTTAACTTCCAAGTGTTTGATTTTCTTCTGAACTTTTTATGGTGGTTGAGTTCCATTTTCAAGGCATTGTGGTCAGAGAATATGCAGGGAATAGTCTCAATCTTCTGGTATCAGTTGAGCCCTGATTTGTGACCTAGTATGTGGTCTATTCTGGAGAAAGTTCCATGCACACTTGAGAAGAATGAGTATTCTGTTGTTTTAGGGTGGAATATTCCGAATTTATTTACGAGGCCCATCTGGTCCAATGTGTCATTCAAAGTTCTTGTTTCTTTATTGATTTTCTATTTAGATGATCTGTCCATTGTTGAGAGTGGTGTGTTAAGATCTCCTGAAATTAATGTATTCATATCAATATGACTCTTTATTTTGCTTAACAGTTGGCCTATGTAGTTGGCTGCTCCCATGTTGGGGGGCATAAGTATTTACAATTGTTAGATCTTCTTGGTGGATACACCATTTAAGAATGATGCAGTGTCTTTATGTATCTCTGACTACAGTCTTTAGATTAAAATCTAATTTGTCTCATATGAGAATCACTACCCCAGGTTTCTTTTGAGGCCCATTGGTGTGAAAGATGGTTCTCCATCCCCTCACTTTCAGTCTGGATGTATCTTTAGATTTAAAATGTGTCTCTTGCAGATAGCATATGGATGGGTTCTGTCATTTTATCCAGTCTGCAACCCTTTGCCATTTTATGGGAGCAGTTAGGCCATTCATGTTGAGAGTGGTTATTGTTAGATACATTTTTATTGACATCATATTGCCTGTGAAGTCCCTGTTTCTATAGATTGAACTATAGAACTTTCTGTTCTGTGTCACTCTTAGGTTCTTTCCTCTTTTATAGAATGCCCCCCTTAATATTTCTTGTAGTGTTGGCTTGGTGGTCACATAATCTTTTAGATCTTGCTAGTCCTGGAGGCTCTTTATCCCTCCAGCCATTTTGAAAGTCAGTCTTGCTGGGTAGAGTATCCTTGGCTGCATATATTTTTCATTTAGTTTCCTGAATATTTCTTGCCAGTCCTTTCTCTCTTGCCAGGTTTCTGTGGACAGGTCTGACAATATTCTGATGGTCCTCCCTCTGTACATAAGGGATCTCTTCCCCCTAGCTGCCCTTAAGACATATTCTCTGAATTTATGATTTGTGAATTTCACAATTATGTGCCTGTAGGTTTTTCTAGCCTCACTGATCTTGGGGTGGGGGTGTCCTCTCTGCCTCTAGGACATGAACACTTGTTTCATTCCCAGATTATGGAAATTTTCATCCAGGATTTGTTCAGCTATATCTTCTAGTCTTTTCTCTCTCTCTACCCTTTCAGGGATCCCAATAATTCTGATATTGGAGGAGCATTTCATGGCATCATTTATTTCCCTAATTTTATTTTCATGGGATTTTAGCTGTTTGTTCCAAGACTTCTCCTGCTCCTCCTCCTCAATCAATCTGTCTTCTAGTTCACTAATGCTAGCTTCTGCTTCACTGACCCTAGCTGTTAGAGTATTTAGATTAGATTGGATTTCACTGATAGTATTTTTTAAGACTTTCTTTCTTTCTTTCTTTCTTTCTTTCTTTCTTTCTTTCTTTCTTTCTTTCTTTCTTTCTTTCTTTGACAGACATCTAGAGAGGGACCACAAGCAGGGGGAATGAGAGAGGGAGAAGCAGGCTTCCTGCTGAGCAGTGAGCCTGATGCAGGGCTTGATTCCAGGACTCTGGGATCATGACCTGAGCTGAAGGCAGTCACTTAACCAACTGAGCCACCCAGGAACCCCATTGATAACATTTTTAACCTCTGACAGGTCAGCTCTCACTTTGGCCCTTAGAGATTCTTTGTTGCCACTAATGGTCTTTTCCAACTTAGCCATTGCTTGGATAATTGCTACCCTGAATTCCATTTCTGTCATATTGTTTATGTCCATATCCAGTAGTTCTGTGACAGAGGTTGCAGTCTCTGAATTTTTCTTCTGTTGGGTGTTTCTCCTCTGAGTCATCTTGGTGAGGGTGGTAGAGGGAATATATGGCTCTCCACTGATGCTCTTCTGCCCCGTAGAGATCCAAAAGTGTGGAGTCCTACATCTCAGGCTGATTTCATGAGTGTTTAGAATGAGTGTTCTGGTAGATATTTAGCTCATTTCAGGGGACCCGTTGAAACAGTATCTCCTACTTCTCCACCATCTTACCCACTCCCGTGATTCATCGTTCTTGCATGATACACAGCGCTCACCACAACACATACCCTACCCAATGTCCATCACCCAGCCACCCCATCCCTCCTACATCTCTCCACTCCAGTTTGTTTCCTGAGATTAAGAGTCTTTAATGGTTTCTCTCCCTCTGTTTTTTTCTTGTTTCATTTTTCCTCTCCCTGTGTGATCCTCTGCCTTGTTTCTCAAATTCCACATATCCGTTAGATCATATGATAATTGTCTTTCTCTGATTGGCTTATTTCAAAGAAGCAATTTTCAGAGAAGCCATCTTTCTGCCACGTATGGAATGGGACTGGTTTTCTTGTAATGCTTATTTTCTCCCCATGTTTTAGAACTCATGCTTTCTTGAGGAATTTTATTCCCTCCCTTGCTTCATTCCCTGTCCCCTATATGCATGCTTATTTACATCTGTGACAGTCCCTATTCAGTTTTAGAAATAGAACTACTCTAGGTATTTTAAGCAGAAAGGACTTTCATACAGGAATTAGATGTTAAAAAATAATGCTTGAAGTTCTGGAAGAAGCTAGATTTACCATGAGAAAGTCTCTACCAGAAAGGTGAGACTAAGAAAGTCACAGACTTGAATTGTAGACATAAAACAAATTCCATGAAGACTGTTATCTGTGGGTCAGGAAATTGCTGCCTGAGGCTGCCACAACTTCCTGTCAATACCCACAAAATGCTAAGTTCTGGAATGTTGCTGTGGAACCCCTGGCTTTTTTTGTTGTGCTGTCCAACAGGAAACAGCAGAGCACAAAAACAGAACTGTCTCACTCTGCCTTCCAGTTCCACATGAGGCATCTAATTGGACAAAATTTGCACTTAGACCCCAGCATTTTAGACCCTTCCTTTAAGGAAGTGTCAGGAAAATCAATGTAATCCATCATCTCAACAGACTAAAGAACAAAAATCACATGATTATATCAGTAGATGGAGAAAAAGCATTTGACCAAATCCAACACTCATTTATGATAAAGATTCTCAGTAAAGTAAGAATAGAGAATAACTTCATTAACTTGACAAAGACTATCTTAAAAATATTTAGAGTAACATCACACTTAATGCTGAGAAACTTAAAGCCTTCTCACGAAGATCAGGCATAAGGTAACATCCTTTCATCATTCCTTTTCAACATCAAACTGGAAGTCCCTGCTCATGCAATATGGTAAGAAAAGGATATAAAGCATATACAGATTGGAAGGAAGAAAAAACACTCCTGAAACTAATAAATGATTATAACAAGCTTGTAGGATGTTAGGTTAATATAAAAAGTCAATTGTCTTCCTAGAAAATGAACAATGAACATTTTGAAATTCAAAACATAATACTGTTTACATTTGCACCCCTCAAAAATGAAACATTTATTCATAAATATAACACAATATGTACAAGGTCTGTATGAGCAAAACTACGGAACTCTGATGAATGAAATCAGAGAAATAAGTAGATGGAGAGAGATTCCACATTCAGGGATAGAAAAACTCAACATCATCAAGATGTCTGTTCTTCCCAAATTGATCTATTAATTCAGTACAATCCCAACCCAAATGTCCGCAAATTACTTTATCCACATTGATGAACTAATTCTAACATTTAAATGGAGAGGCAGAAGACCCAAAATAGCCAATGTAATTTGAAGGAGAAGAAAAAAGTTGGAGGACTGATCCTATCTGACTTTAAGACTTATTATAAAGCTTTAGTAATCAGGACAGTATGGTATTGGTGAAAGAATAGACAGATAAATGGAACAGAATAGGGAGCCCAGAAACAGAGCCCCACAAATATACTCAACTTATCTTTGACAGAGGAGTAGAGGCAAAACAAAGAAAGTGTGGAAACAGTGATTTTTTTTTGCTTGTTTTCTAGCTGACTGGGAGAGTTGAAGGGATCCTTATTAGCTGACACCATTCTCTTCATCTGAATACTTCTAACCTGTCATGAATAAGGCTCAAAGAAAAAGAATGGTTGTCTAATAGTGGAATATCATCCATCACTGAAACACAATGTTTTTTCTCTTGGTGCCAGGAAAGCTTAAATGATCTACCAATTTTTTTTTTTTTTTGCTTTGTTGTTTTGAATATCCAATAGAGGTCAAAACCCTTACTTTTCAATTTATTACTGCTCAGGAATATCATATATTCTTGTGTAATTTTATAATTGAGGTTATCAACCAGATTGTCCCATCTTAGGCTCTTACTTTCCTCCACGGTGCTGAAACACAACTGTGAGTACACATGGAATGTGCAAAGGAGGTATATTTGTGCTGGTTGCATCACTCTGCTGGAGAGGTTCTGTGGGGTGAGCACCCATGGCACAGGCCAGAGCTGCTGCCATCCAAGAACTAGAAGCAAACCCACCAGACAGACACTCTCAACCAACGCAGCTCTTAAGGATGAATCCTGGAGGAGCAGGTTCTGAAGGGCAAGAACGAGGTTCTCACTTGAGCACTGCTGCACTGTTCTCTATGGGAAGTGCTGCCATTCTGCATACAGAAATGTCAAAGCCCTCTACTGGGGTTCACATTTCTCCAGGCACCCATTCCACACTGCATACAGGGATCCCTTACATGAAGCAGTAAAATTCTTCACTTCCTGTTCCACTAAACATCTCTATCATCATCAAAGCCATAGACAAACATTACTGACCATTTTTTGTCATTTTAAGAGTAAATGCAGGGAGCTATTTCTCTTTGCTGAGCACTGAGAGACAGGGTAGGCTCTGTGTTCTGAGAATTTTTTTTTTTTTTTTTTTTTACTTCTGAGAGACTTTTAGTGATTCCTGAGAACCACCTCCTTCCTACTATCCCTTAAGTGAAGGTGGGGGTCAGGGAGGGGACATCGTGTTAGCACTTTTAGGCCAGCTGAGTCATGGATTGAGCTCTCCTTTGCTAATGTAGCCAGGGGAAGAATGCCAAAGAAGGAATGCTCTTTAATTTAAATAAACTGGAGGATATTTACAGAATAGAAATCAATCTTTTTTGAAAGTAAAAAATGATCTGATCAAGGGTTCTTTTCTGATCAATGACCGGGTAGACTAGAGTCCAGTGACATGGCTTTCAGGCAGGGGTGACGTCAGTATCATACTTTTTGGGATCAAATTCTGCCTCCTTTTTACCCATGGTCCTGTATGACTTATGTTCTCATGGGGACTTACAGATGGCCTTGCTCAAGGCTGTTATTTGCCATTTTAACAAGGTCCTGGCCAAAGGCCTTATCTTAGGATATCAGGTAGCTTGACAGACAGTGAGAAATCCTCACTTGGCACTATTGTATAGATCTCTATGAGACAAGCCTCTGTAATTAATTGCTGCCAAAACAATAGTAAAATATGGACTACGTTTATCAATTAACGTAAATGATAGGAACTCAATGAGCATGATGAATGTTCACAAATCTGACTATATATGTAAAAACATTGTTGTTGAAGATGTCTAAAACTCATTAAAATCGTGGTACAGAAACCCAGGAAAGGTTAAAATTTCCTGGTGGTGAAAAGATTAAAGACAAAGGCAGGCATATATCTTAGTCTTAGACCAGGAGGTTTATAAACAAGAGAAACTTATTTTTCACTGTTCTGGTTGAGAAATCCAAGATCCAGGCATTGGCAGATTTGATGTCTGGTAAAAACCCACTTGCTCATTCAGAAATGGCTGTTTTCACCTGGCAAAAGGGATGGGGGAGACTCTCTTTCACATGGTCAGTAATCCCATTCATGAGAGTTCAACCCTTATGAACTAATCCACTCCAATACCTCCAAACACTAATACATTGGGGATTAGGTTTCAACATAAGAATTAAAAAAATATATATTTTATTTATTTGACAGAGAAGGAGAGCACAAGCAGGGGAGCAGCAGGCAGAGTGAGTGGGAAAAGCAGACTCAGCTGAGCAGGGAGCCCTACGCAGGACTCCATCCCAGAACCCTGGGATCTTGCCTTGAGCTGAAGACAGATACTTAACTGACTGAGCCACCCAGGTGCCACCAACGTATGAATTTTGGGAGTACACAAACATTTTGTTTATAGCAGCATAAATCTACTGAAAGATAAGAACAAGGGGCGCCTGGGTGGCTCAGTTGGTTAAGCGACTGCCTTTGGCTCAGGTCATGATCCTGGAGACCCGGGATCGAGTCCCACATCGGGCTCCCTGCTCGGCGGGAAGCCTGCTTCTCCCTCTCTCACTCCCCCTGCTTATGTTCCCTCTCTTGCTGTGTTTCTCTCTGTCAAATAAATAAAATCTTTAAAAAAAAAAAAAAGATAAGAACAAAACCAGTTGGGTGGCCTTAGGTTTTGTCTAGTGTTCCAGTGTAACTACCAGTATTACCCACTTTACTGTCAAAAGGATATCAGTATGGAAAATGTCTTAGTCCATTTGGGCTGCCATCACAAATTACTGCCAAAACAATAGTAAAATATGGACTATAGATTGGGTAGTTTTTAATCAACAGAAATCTATTTCTCACATTTTTGGAACCTGAAAGTCTAAGATCAAGGTACCATAGATGTCCAGGGGGGACTCATTTCCTGGGTAATAGATGACTGTCTTCTTGCTGTGTCCTCACATAGTACAAGGGTCCAGGGATCTTTTCGGAGCCTCTATTATAAGGCACTAATCCCATTCATGCGGGCTCCATGACTTAAGTATTGTCTTCCAAAATCCCTGCCTACTAATATCATATTGGAATAGGATTTCAACATATGAATGAATGGGAGGGAGCAAACATTTCAGACCATAGCTGATAATAAATTCTATTGTTGCCTAGCACATTCATCAACAGTCTAGGACCTTTGATCAATCATCATAAACTCTGAAGGTTCCATCATTAAATAAGATCTAGTACTAGAGAAGGTAGGCAAGACTGACTACAGTGGAGCTCATAAGATGAGGAGGAAGGCAGACCTCATAAGAAGAGAAAGCTGCTGATAGGTAAACCCTTTCTTTAGGTCTACGTAGTGGGATCTGCTACATGTCTGACATCTGAACTAAATGTGTCATATGAGAGGTATGTGAGGTATTTGAATGTGAGTGTATAATTTGTTAAGACATGTTCAACATTATTGAGCCTTAGTAAGTGCAATTTTTGGCTATTGGGAATATAAACAAAGAAAAAATTTTGCTCCCAGAGAATACTAGGTCTCCTTCATCATGTATTAACAGGCCCTCCTCAGTGTCATAGAAATTTTCACAAGCCCTAATCCCAGGAAAACTCAGCTCCCCAAATCATTTCCCATAAGGGACTCTACCATATATTTAGGAAAGGTCTTGGGATGCCTGATGGCTCAGTTGGTTAATCATCTGCCTTTGACTCAGGTCATGATCCCATGTTTCTCCCTCTCCTCCCTACTGGTGTACTCTCTGTTGTTATTTCTGTCTCTCTCTGAAATGAATAAATAAAATCTTAGAAAATAAAAGAAAAGGTCATGAACCTCTGATATATTTATAAAAGCAGAAGAACATCCAGATGAAATGGAAAAGTTTTAGGCAATCATCTAGAACTTTCAGTGTCACAGAACTTTGAATTTTCTCTATTGATGTAAATGTTTGTTATTGAGCAGGCTGATGCCATAGCCACTAGCCATATGTAGTTATTGAACAATTGACATTGGCTAGGGCAACTGATTCAACTAATCTTGAATGTTACTAAATTTAAATATAAACTGCCACATGGCTTGTGGGTCCTGCTTTGGACAGTACACATTCTAGAACTTTTTTGCTGCTCAACCAAAATAGTTAAAGTTTGGGGCTTATTTTTTGTTTGGATGTTTTGGCACTATTAGGACATACCATATGTCTTAAATGAAAATGAGTAAACCACAGGGAATGACAATTCTGTAATTACCGTATTCAAATTCAAGAAATTCATTGAGCAATACTGTGTACTGGGCATAGTGATAGGATGTGATGTGTGTGGACTTTCCCTTGAGAGATCATGGGGTCTTAAGATAATTAATTCATCAGTACTGGTAATGGGTGTTGTTTAGTGCCTGTATTGGAATATTTTTTTCTGCTCTCTTTCTCCCCTTCCACAGACACTAAATCTGATGTATCAGAAACTTCTGGGTGCTTACATCTTAAAGTAAACTGAGGTCAGGCAATATCTCTGGATTGTAAAAAAAAAGGGACTCTGATATCCTGATGTGACTGAGAACACAGAGTGTTTAATTTCCTGTCTGCTAAAGAAAAATATTGAGAAGTCCACATGGGAGAGATTAAGAGGATGAACTTGCTGGTGAGGTATAATTTACAGAAATAAGTAAAAAAGAAAATTCAAGAAAGTGATAGGGCTTCCATCTTTTTCTTTTCTAATATTTGTACTTAGGAAGAAGATTAAGCGATATCCCTGGCCCAGCAACTTGTCCTCTGGAGCCATCAAACATTGTAGACATAACTAGGTAGGATTATTTACACATCTTTACCTTTCTGGTCAGTCACAGTTTCTAGATATCCTTTTAAGTAAGAGGTTTTTGTTGTTGTTGTTTTCTTTTCTCTTTAAAAAAAATGTAATCCAAGTATTCCTCCAGCTTCTAGGATCATTCTTTTATTTAATGTTTACATAAAAATGATTTAAGCTCACATTCTATACAATAGCAAGTTCTAGTTTTAACACACCTTTCTTCCTTTCTTCTTTAGTTAAACTTGTTATTTCATTGAACCATGCTCATGTTGAAGTATTAGAAAAGGGGGAAAAGATAATCATTTCAAATACAAATCCACCCAAATTGGAAGATTTTGTTAAATTTTTTTAAATGGGTTCATTTTATATATACTTTTTTGAACCTTGCTCTTCTTACTTCATAATACTTCATAGAAGTTCTTCCAAGTCATCTGAAAAGTCATCTAACTAATTATTTTTGGTGGCTGGATAATATTCAATGGCAGAGATTCTCAAAGACTGTCCATTCATGATATCCTTACTGGCTCAGTGATCTTTTTCCTTTTGCTGCGGCATTCATAGGCCAAAAGAAATGCTTAGCCTGTATTTATTAAATGGTTATGAACACACAACTTAAAGTATTAATGTCTGAACAACCTAGTAGCCATTTGAAATAGTAATATATGTAAATTGGAATAAAATCTAGCATTTTAGTTTGAATTAAGTAGTCACAGTTACTTACTAATCGTATGCATTCACCTGTTGGGTATGGCAAAGCTTTTCAAACTTTAGAAGCAGATCAGAGACCACCACCTCCCTTGCCTGTTTCACACTGATTTTTTGTGTGTGTGATACTTGCTGTATATCTTAAAATAAGACATCTGCAAAAAGATGGAAGCATGATCAACTATCAGAGAAATCAACTACCACAAGCTTCTTGATCATGAATGTCAAAGTGAATGTCCAGTGAATGTCAAATATTAGGTTTTCCTAGAAAACTGTAAATACCTCATGGTGTCCCTGTGAGTTGGCTACAGTGTCCTCAGGTCCCTCAGTGGACAGCTGGGGAAAAATGGGCCTGTGGTATGGATGTTTAAAATATTTTTAACTCTTCAAAAGGTAATTAAACTCATAGACAAAATAATAGCAATGTGTTTTGGGCTTATAATGTAGTAGCATTAAAACATGACAACAAGAGCACAAAAAGGAAAACTGGAGTTGAGTGATGGAAATATATTGTTGAGAAGGTTTTATGTTATGTGGGGAAAGGTGTGTTATTTGCAGAAAGACTGTGATATGTTAAACATGTATATTATAAATCTTAGAAGAGCCAGAAAAATACAACAAATAGTAGAAATAAATGGAGTAATAATACTCAGTTAATCTAAAAATATAGGGAAAAAGAACTAGGTACAGTTAGTACTAGCAAGGTAGTAGGTTAAAAACCCAACGAAAACAGTAGTAACATAAACAATAAATCATCTAAGAACTCAAATGAAAAGACACATTGTCAGACTGCATATAAAATTAGCTTAAAAGTGAAAGACTAAGGAGAGATATGGCATGAAAATTTTAATTACCCTAAAGTTGGAATGTCAGACAAAGATGTCAGAACAGAGATTATTACCAGGGATAAAGGGAAGCATTGCTAACATTGATAACAAAATTTAATCAGTAAAGAAAACATAGCCATCCCATTTGTTTATTCCCAACGAGAGCTTGAAAATATATGAAGCCATACCTGACAGTACTGGAAAGAAAAATAGGCAAATCAACAATCACAGTTCAAGCTTTGAACACACTCCTTGCTTGGTAATTAATGGAAGAAGTACACAAAAAATAAGCATGGCTAGAAAAGACAGGAACCACACTAACAGCAACTCTCCACCACCACCAGCAGAACACACATTCTCTACAAACGTGCACATAACATTTAGGAGGAGAGACCATGTGCTAGATCATAAAATAATTCTCAATGAATTAAAAATCAGGTAGCATATATACAGTGGAGTTAAACCACAAATCCATACTAGAAAGATTTCTGAAACATTGCCAAATAATGGAAGTTAACGATGCACTTTTAAATACCCCATGGGCCAAAGACAGAATCATAGGGAAGTTGGAAAATATTTTGAATGGAATAAAAATGGAAAAGTAGGATGCCTAGGTGGTCCAGTGGGTTAAAGCCTCTGCCTTCGGCTCAGGTCATGATCTCAGAGTCCTGGATCAAGGCCCACATCCGGCTCTCTGCTCAGCAGGGAGTCTGCTCCCTCCTCTCTCTCTGCCCGCCTGCCTACTTGTGATCTCTCTGTCAAATAAATCAATAAAATCTTAAAAAAAAAGAAAACTGAAAAATATACCATGGTTTGTAAGAAAGAGCTAAAGAACTGCTTCCTGGGAAATTCAAAGGCTCAACTGCTTATGTTAGAAAAGAAAGCAGTTCTAAAAATCAATGAACTAAGCTTCCATCTTAAGAAGATAGAAAATGAGGAACAAATTAAACCCAAAGTAAGTAAAAAGAAGGAAATTATAAAGATAAGAACAGAGATTGGTATAATAACAAATGAACAAATGATAGTCAGTGAACTGCAAGCTGGTTCTTCCTAAAGATATGTAAAGTTCATAAAGCTCTAGTGAATCTGATCAATAAAAAAAGAAGTTACAAATTACCCATATCAGGAATGTTAGAGCATCATTACTAATGATATCCATATTAAAAGGATATTAAGGAATGTTATCGTGACCAAATTCCTGTCAGTAAATAAAACCTGCAAATTAAATATATGCATGCCTTGGAAGATAGGAGCTACCAAACCGGCAAAACTAGCAATGCTCCATCAACCAACAAAATTAAATACATAATTCAAATTTTTTCACACAAAGAGAGATCAAGATTCAAATGGCTTCTTTGGTGAATCCTACCAAATGTTTGAGGACTATATAATACCAATCTTCTACAATCTGATTTTATGAGCCCAAGTCATTTTCAGGGCAGAAATAACCTGATACTAAAATCAAAGTCATTACAGGAAAAGGATCTTACAGACCAAGCACATACTTAAACAGGTGCATTTAATTGCATATAAATTATATTGCAATAAAGTTGATTAAAATGTTGAAAAAAATAGTATGTCAGATGGTGGTAGAATTCACCGGAGAAAAGTAAATTAGGGACAAGAGATTGAGAATGCTAGGTGCAATGAGGATTCTGGGTTTTTTTGTTTTTTTTTTTTAAGATTTTATTTATTTGACAGAGAGAAACATAGCCAGAGAGGGAACACAAGCAGGGGGACTGAGAGAGGGAGAAGCAGGCTTCCCACTGAGCAGGGAGTCTGGTGTGGGATTGATCCCGGGTTTCCGGGTTCATGACCTGAGCCTAAGGCAGTCGCTTAACAAACTGAGCCACCCAGGCACCCTGAGGATTCTGTTTTAAGTTGACCAAGGAAGACTTCAAGGAGAAAGCAAAAATTTATTCAAAATGGCCAGAGATTGTTTCCTTTGCTGTACAGAGGCTTTTTATTTTGATGAAGTCCCAAAAGTTCATTTTCACTTTTGTTTCCTTTGCCTTTGGAGACGTGTCTTGAAAGAAGATGCTGTGGCCGATGTCAAAGAGGTTACTGCCTATGTTCTCTTCCAGGATTTTGATGGATTCCTGCCTCACATTGTGGTCTTTCATCCATTTTGAGTTTGCCTTTGTGTGTGGTGTAAGAGAATGGTCTAGTTTCATTCTTCTATATGTAGCTGTCCAATTTTCCCAGCACCATTTATTGAAGAGACTGTCCTTTTTCCACTGGATATTTTTTCCTGCTTTGCTGAAGAGGAGAGGCAACCCACAGAATCAGAGAGGATATTTGCAAATGACACTACAGACAAAGGGCTGGTATCCAAGATCTATAAAGAACTACTCAAACTCAACATCCAAAAAGAAGATGTTCACATCAAAAAAATGGGCAAGAGACATGAAGAGGCACTTCTCCATAGAAGATATACAAATGGCTAACAGACACATAAAAAATTTTCATCATCACTAGCTATCAGGGAAATTCAAATCAAAACCACACTGAGATACCACCTTACACCAGTCAGAATGGCCAAAATTAACAAGTCAGGAAACAACAAGTGTTGGAGAGGCTGCAGAGAAGGGGAACCCTTTTACACTGTTGGTGGGAATGCAAGTTGGTGCAGCCGCTTTGGAAAACAGTGTGGAGATTCCTTAAAAAATTAAAAATAGAGCTACTCTATGACCCTGCAATTGCAGTACTGGGCATTTACCCCAAAGATACAGATGTAGTGAAAAGAAGGGCCTTATGTACCCCAATGTTCCTTTCAGCAATGACCACAATCGCCAAACTGTGGAAAGAGCCAAGGTGCCCTTCAACAGATGAAATGGATAAAGAAGATGTGGTATATATATACAATGGAATACTACACCTCCATCAGAAAGGATGAATATCCAACCTTTGTAGCATCATGGACTGGATTGGAAGAGATTATGCTGAGTGAAATAAGCCAAGTAGAAAAAGTCAAGTATCACATGGTTTCACTTACTTGTGGTGCATAAGAGGTAATATAGAGGACAGTAGGTGAAGGAAAGAAAATGGGAAGTAGGGTAATTCAAGGAGAGAAATGAAACATGAGAGACTTTGGACACAGAAACAAACTGAGAAACTTGGAGGGAGGGGATGGGGGGATGGGAAAGTCTGGTGGTGGGTACTGAGGGCACCTATTGCATGGAGCACTGGGTGTGGGGCATGGGCAATGAATCTTGGAACACTGAAAAAATAAAATAAATTTAAAGTCAAAAACAAAACAAAACTAGGATCATACTCTACATGCCTTTTCAATGTATTATATTTATCATCTTTTAATGTACTAGGAAAAATATGCTAAAAGAATTGCTGGATTGTAGGTATTTATTCAACAGCATGAACATAAAAATTATTATCAATTGAGGTTATACTTTTTCCCCCATCAGTTTCTTTTATTGGTATATAATTTACATAAAGTTAAATTTACCCTTTTTAGGTGATTTCTATTAATTTTTTTCAAGGTTTTATTTTTTAGAGCAGTTTAAGGTTTACAAAAAATTTGGAGGAAGGCACAGAGATTTCTCAGATGCCTCCCACCTCCACACATGCCCAGCTTCCCCCATAATCAACATCACTCCCCAGAATGGTACATTTTTAGCCAGTGTAGAACCTGCATTGACACATCGCAGGCACCCAAAGTCCATGACTTACCTTAGGGTTTTTACTCTTGGAGTTGTGTGTTCTATGGATTTGGACAAAAAGTATAATGACACAAATGTGTTACTATAATATTATACAAAGTATTTTACTGTCCTAAAAATTTAGCTACATTTTTCATTCTTCTTGTGTGTGTATATTCCTTCTTTAGACAATATGGGTTTTCTTTTCATTTTTGTTACATTATTTTTCTATTTTCAGAACATATGGCATTTTTTGATAGGAAGACCAGATTTAATTAATAAAAACTTGAAATACACATTTTTAAACCAAAGCCTTATAAGAAATGTACCACATTATTTTGGGAGGAATTATATTGAGAATAAGATGTTATATATCTCTTTGCTTCCCCCCCCCCTAATTTTATTGAGGTCCAACTTGTATACAATCAATGCACTCATTTTAAATATATAGTTTCATGAGATGAAACATGAGAAATTTTGGACTCAGAAACAAACTGAGGGTCTTGGAAGGGAGGGGCGTGCGGGGATGGGTGAGTCCGGAGGCGAGTATTGAGGGCACATATTGCATGGAGCACTGAGTATGGAGCATAAACAATGAATCTTGGAACACTGAAAAAAAATAAAATAATGTAATAAAAATAGATAAATAAATTTAATAGATAAATAAATTTAAAAAATATATATGGTTTCATAAGTTTCAAACATGTTACTACCACCATATTCAAGACATAAAACATTTCCCTCATCTCAAATTTCCCCTTCTTCTTCCCAGCCAGTCACTCCTTTCTATCCCATATAACCACTTATCTGCTACCTGGAATAGATTGGATTAATTTTCCAGAGTTTTCAATAAATGTAAACATATACAGCATATATTTCTTTATCTGGCTCCTTTCAAGGACTTACTCATGTTGTGTATAACAATAGTTTGATCCTTTTTATTGCTGAGTACTAGCTCATTGTATCAATAAGTCACATTGTATTTCGTCATTCACTTGATAGACATTTTAGCTGTTTGCAGTTTTTGTCTATCATAAAAAAACCAAACAAACTTGTGAACATTCTTCTACATATCCTTTTTGTATATAGAAATGTGTTTTAATTTGGGGGTAATAAGAGTATAGTTACTAGGTCATTTGGTAAGCATATGTTTAACTTTGTAAGAAACTGCTACATCATTTTCTATAGTGATTTTAACAATTCATTTTCCCACCAACTGTGTCTGAGAATTCTACTTGCTTCACATGCTCACAAACACATGCACTGTCAGCTTTAAACAATTTTAGCCATTCTGCTGGTTGTGTATTTGTATCTGATAGTGGTTTAATTTGCATTTTCCTAATGACTAATGATATTAGCATCTTTTGATGTGCTTATTAGCAATTTGTGTATATTGTTTTGTAGAGTGTTGGTTCAGATCTTTTGCCCATTGTTAAACTGAGTTGTCTCCTAACATTGAATTGTAAGAGTGTGTGTGTGTATGCATGTATATGTATAAATATATGATATATATATGTATATATGTATGTATGTGTATGATATATATGATACTAGTCATTTATCAGATTTATGTGTTATGAATATTTTTTCCAAAGGTAGGAGGTTTTAGTTTTTTTTTTTTTTTTTAAAGATTTTATTTATTTGACAGAGAGAAACACAGCCAGAGAGGGAACACAAGCAGGGGGAGTGAGAGAGGGAGAAGCAGGCTTCCCGCCGAGCAGGAAGCCCGATGTGGGGCTCCATCCCAGCTCTCCGGGATCATGACCTGAGCCGAAAGCAGTCGCTTAACCAACTGAGCCACCCAGGCGCCCGAGGTTTTAGTTTTTATAAATTCCAATGTTTCATCCTTTTTGTAACTTATCTAAAGAAATCTTCACCAACTTCAAACTTGCAAGACTTTCTTCTCTTTTTTTTTCTCTAAGTTTTATAGTTTTAGTATTTGTATTTAGGTCTATGATCCACTTCAAGTTAATATTTGTGTATGGCATGAAGATTAATATTTGTGTTTTACCATATAAATGTCTAGTTGTTCCAGCACCATTTGTTGAAAAGATTATCCCTTTCCCTACAAATCAAAACCTCAATGAACTACCACCTCACACCAGTCAGAATGACTAAAATTAACCAGTCAGGAAACAACAGATGTTGGCGAGGATGCAGAGAAAGGGGAACCCTCTTACACTGTTGGTGGGAATGTAAGGTGGGGCAGCCATTCTGGAAAACAGTATCGAGGTTCCTCAAGAAGTTGAAAATAAAGCTACCCTATGACCCAGCAATTGCACTGCTGGGTATTTACCTAAAAGATACAAATGTAGTGATCTGAAGGGGCACATGTACCCCCAATGTTTATAGCAGCAATCTCCACAATAGCCAAACTCTGGAAAGAGCCCAGATGTCCATTGACCGGTGAATGGATAAAGAAGATGTGCTGTATACACACACACACACACACACACACACACACACAAAGAAGAATATCATGCAGCCATCAAAAAATGAAATCTTGCCCTTTGCAATGATATGGATGGAAGTAGAGGATATTATGCGAAGTGAAACAAGTCAATCAGAGAAAGACAATTATCATATGATTTCATTGATATGAGGAATTTGAGAAACAAGACAGAGGATCAGAGGGGAATGGAGGGAAAAATGAAACAAGAGATGAACCATAAGAGACTCTTAATCTCAGGAAACAAACTGATGGTTGCTGGAATGGAATGAGGTGGGAGGGATGGGGTAGCTGGCTGATGGTCATTGGGGCGGTTATGTGCTATGGTGAGCACTGTGAATTGTGTAAGACTGATGAATCACAGACCTGTACCCCTGAAACAAATAATACATTATATGTTAGTAAAAAATAATAGAAAAAGATTATCCCTTTCCCTTTCTGAGTTGGAGAAATGGGCAGTCAGAACTTTTGTCAAAAATCGGTTGACTACATATATGTATTTATTTCTGGACTATCTATTTGGTTGTATTGAGCTATGTTTATTCTCATCCCATAACATACTGTTTTGATTACTATTGTTTTACATTAAGTCTTAAAATCAGGTAGTGCAAATCTTCTCAATTTAGTCTTCCTCAAAACAGTTCTAGATATTTTAAGTCCTTCATAAATTCCATTGAAATTCTAGAATGAACTTGCTAATTACAAGAAAAAAAAGATCTTGCCCATGATTTGATTGGAATGGCATTGAATTTATAAATCAAATTGGGGAGAATGGAAATATTTTTATTTTTCAAAATTTATTTATTTATTTTAGAGCGAGAGCATGAGTGGGGCTAGGGGGAGGCAGAGGGAGAGAGAGAAAAGCAGAATACCTGCTGAGCACAAAGCGTGATGTCAGGCTTGATCTCACGACCCTGAGATCCTGACCTGAGCTGAAATAAAGTCAGGCACTCAACCTACTGAGTCACCTATAAGCCCCAGGGAGATTTGAAATCTTAATGATATTAACTATTCCAGTCTGTGAACCTGATATCTCTCTCCATTTCTTTGAGTCTTCTTTAGTCCTTCGGGGGGG
>PITA01012712.1:0-13559 GCA_004023965.1 Spilogale gracilis | reverse complement strand
ATATACATTGCCCTGCCATCTCTAAATAAACGCAATTTTACTTTTTTTTTTAGGGAAAAACTCAGTTCTCCTCTTGTGTAGCTCCTTTACTCTCATACTGCTTCCACACTTACAACACTTCTGACACTTTTGGTTTCTCTGTGATTAACAGCTGAGGGTCCCCCAATTTTCCTAAATTCTGACACCATCTACCTAGAAATAGCATCAGATCCTACAAGGTAAGGACTCAGTCCTACGAGACTGCCCATTTCCCCAACTCAGATGCCAAGTGCAAGTTGGAGATTCCCAGGTTACCCACAACTTCTGTCTGAATTGGCTATAAATTGGAAGTTCCCATGACGTCTCCTTAGATTTTATTTTATTTTATTTTTTAAGTAGGATCCCTTCCCAAGATGGACCCCAGCTTCAGGCTTAAACTCACAACCCTGAGATCAAGACCTGAGCTAAGATCGAGAGTCAGACACTTTATTGACTGAGCTACCCAGGCACCCCAAACTTGGATTTGATTATTTGCTAGAGAGGTTCACAGAACTCAGAGAAACACTCTCTTATATTTATCAGTTTATTAAAGGGTATAATAAAGGATACAGACGGACATCCAGATGAAGAGATATGGTGAAGTCAGGGAGGATCCTGAATGCAGGAGCTTCTCTCCCTGTGGAGGTAGGGTGCATCACCCTCCCTACATGAATGTGTTCATCAACCTGGAAGCTCTTCAAATCCCTTTCTTTTGGGTTTTTATCAGTGCTTTATTACATAGGCATGATTGCCATTGGTGATGGTCTCCAGCTTCTCTCCAACTCTCCCTTCTTCAGAGTTCAGGAGGGTGGGGCTAAAAATTCTGAACTTCTAATCACATGACTCATTCTTCCAGGTGAATATTCCTCACCCTTAGGGGACCCTAGGATCTTTCCAAAAGTCACCTTATTAATAAGCCAAGCAGAGAGCGTCAAGTATCATATGGTTTCACTTAGCTGTAGGGCCTAAGGAGTAACATGGAGGACATCAGGAGAAGGAAAGGAAAAGTGAATTGGAGTAAATCAGAGGGGGAGACAAGCATGAAAGACTGTGGACTCTGAGAAACAAACTGAGGGTATTGGAAAGGAGGGAGGGGTGGGGGGGATGGGTGAGCCTGGTGGTGGGTATTGAGGGTACATATTGCATGGAGCACTGGGTGCAGTGCATAAACAATGAATCTTGGAACACTGAAAAAATAAAATAAAATATAAAAAAGGTCATCTTATTAACATTTCAAAAGACAACCTTATTTCTTTCATCACAGGGAATTAGGGTTTAGGAACTCTGTTCTAGGAATAGGAGTAAGACCAAATATATATTTCTTCAAAAAAATCACAATATCACACTTTTTTCAATATGTATCATTTTTATTTATTTGTCGTACCTTATTGGATTGCCTGTGACTACTAGAACAAATTTGAAGTGGTGAGAGTAGACACACTTTCTTGTTTACAATCTTTGGGTGAAAGTATTTTTTTTTCAAATAAGTGTGATTTTAGCTTTAGGATATTTATGAAAAATTTGATCAAATTACTTCTATAAGAAGTGAGAGATTTTTCTTTTATCATGAACATCTGTCAACTGCATTTCATATATCTATTAAGATGATTCTATATTTTTAAAAATTTTGTCAACATGTTAAATTACTTTGATTTCCAAATATGAAACCAATTTAACATTCCTGGGGTAAATTCCACTTTGTCAAGATGTATTATTCTTTATACATATTACTTGATCTAGTTTGTTACTATTATTTTAGTAAGGAATTGTTTTTGTCTATGTACATAATGACATTGGTCTGTAGTCTCCTTTTCTTATAATGTCTTCATCTGGTGTTGGTATCAAGGTAATGTTGGCCTCAGAAAATGAGTAGGGATATGTATTTCCTATTGAATCTTCTGAAGGAATTTGTGTAGGATTGGTATAATACCTTTTTAAAAATGTTTGATAAAAGTCATTAAAAAGGGCACCTGGGTGGCTCAGTGGGTTAAAGCCTCTGTCTTCGGCTCAGGTCATGATCTCAGGGTCCTGGGAGTGGGGCCCGCATCGGGCTCTCTGTTCAGTGGGGAGCCTGCTTCCTCCTCTCTCTCTGCCTGCCTTTCTGCCTACTTGTGATCTCTCTCTGTGTCAAATAAATAAATAAAATCTTTTTAAAAAGTCATTAATAAAATCATTTTTTAAAAGATTTTATTTATTTATTTCACAGAGAGAGATCACAGGTAGGCGGGGAGGGGGGGAAGCAGGCTCCCCACCAAGCAGAGAGCCTGGATGTGGGGCTGGATCCCAGGACCCTGAGATCATGACCTGAGCTGAAAGCAGAGGCTTTAACCCACTGAGCCACCCAGGTGCCCCAATAAAATCATTTTTGTCTTGAATTCGTTTAGTTCAAAATTAGAGTTACAAATTCAGTATCCTACTTGTAGAGTTGTTTATTTCTTCCTGAACCAGTTTACAATAGTCACTTACTGTTCTTTTACTATAGATGGCATCTTGACACCTGGGTGGCTCAGTCAGTTAAGTGTCTGCCTTCAGCTCAGGTCATGATCCCAAGGTCCCAGGATCAAGTACCGCATAGGCTGCTGTTTCTGCTTCTGCTTCTGCTGCTTCTTCTTCTTCTCCTTCTTTTTAAAAAATATTTTATTTATTTATTTGACACAGAGAGAGATCACAAGTAGGCAGAGATGCAGGCAGAGACAGCCAAGGAAACAGGCTCCCCACTGAGCAGAGAGCCCACTGTGGGCCTTGGTCCCACGACCCTGAGATCATGACCTGAGCTGAAGGCAGAGGCTTTAACCCACTGAGCCACCCAGCTGCTCTCATCATAGGCTTCTTGTTGAGTGGGGAGCTTTCTTCTCTCTCTCTGCCTGCCACTCCTTCTTGTGCCCTCTTTCTCTGACAAATAAATAGAAACTTAAAAAATATATACATGGGATCTATAGTGATGTTCCTTGCTTGCTTGCTTGCTTTCTGTTAGAGAGAGTGTGTGAGGGCAGATGTAGAGGGGCAGAAGGCAGAGGAAGGGATAGAATCTTAAGAAGGCTCTCACAATCTGAGATCATAACCTAAGCTGAAATCAAGTGTGGGATGCTTAACCAACTAAGTCACCCAAGGAGCCCCTATTTTATTCTTGATATTCATAATTTGTGTCTATTTTCTTGATCATTCTACCTGAAATTTTATCAATTTCATTGATTTTTTTTCAAAGAACCAGGATTGTTTGTGCTGTTTAGTTTTCTCTGTTGCTCTTCGTTTTCTATTTTACTGATTTTAACTTTTTTCTCTTCTAGTATAAGCATTTTTTGCCATACTTTTCTAAGAAAATGCTTTATATGCATTCTCTACTTTTTATATGCTGCATTTAAATTATGTTTTTATTTAGAATTTTTTCTTATTTTCCCTGTTTTTTTGAGGTGTAGATTCTTATGAAATTATGAAATTTAATTTCCCAATATTTGGGCATTTCCAGATACTTTTTAGTTAGTAATTTCTAAATATATGTCTTATGATTTTAATCTTTTGAAATTTATTGAGACTTGGCAAATAGCAAAGCATCTATTCTGTCTTGATAAATGTTCCATGTGTACTTGAAATTATGTATATTCTACTGTTGATGCGTGGAAGTTTTCAGAAATGTATGACAGTTCAAGTTCTTTGATAGGGTCATTCAGGTCTTCTATATCTTTACTGATTTCTTTACTTTTTATATCAATTGCTGAGAGAAGAGTTTGGGAATAAATTGCTCTACCTCTATAATTTTAGATTTATCTATTGTTTCTTTCAATATTAACATGTTTAGCATTGTGTATTTTAAACCTCTACTATTATCTCTTCAAGTATTTTCTCTTCTCTTTTTTATCTCTTTCTGAGATCCCAATTATATATATGCTAGACTTCTTGATATTGTTTCACACATTCTTAGGGTCTCATTTATTTTTATTTTTTCCTCAATGTGCCTCATTTGGGATATCTTTTATTGTTTGGTGTCAAAGTTCATTGGCCTTTTATGTCCAACCTGTAATTAATACCATGCACTGTAATTTTTACTTTAGATATTTCACTTTTCTTTTCTAACAGTTCCATTTGGTTCCTTTTTAAAAAAATCTTCCATTTCTCTCCACATTATGTTCATGTTTTTCTTTAAATTTTTAAATATTTTGAACATATTTATAAAAATTATTTTATCATTCTCATCATAATTCCATGGACTTTATATCATTTTTACATCTGTTTTTATGAACTTATTTTTTCTCTTGGTTACATTTTCCTCTATCTTTATATGCCTGACAGTTTTTTTTTTTAAGACTTTTATTTATTTGACAGAGAGAGAGATTACAGGTAGGCAGAGAGGCAGACAGAGAGAGAGGAGGAAGCAGGCTCCCCATCGAGCAGAGAGGCTGATGCAGGCCTCGATCCCAGGACCCTGAGATCACTGAAGACAGAGGCTTAACCCACTGAGCCATCCAGGTGCCCTGCCTGACAGTTTTTAATTAGATGCTAGATGTTGTAGATACTTCATTGTTAATTGCTGGATTTTTTTGCTTAAATGGAGTGGATTTTGTTCTGACAAATAAATTGCTCATGATTCAGTTTGATATTTCCTAGCCCCCCCCCCCCCACCTTTTTGGGAAAGCTTTTCAAGCATATGTCTAAGGTAGATGTTCCTATAGTACCAGTTTGGCTTCACATGTGACCGTTTTAGGGTCACTTGTAACTGTCGTGCATTTAACAGTTTCTGCTCTGGCTGGGAGAAATTTCAATGACTCTGGCCTTGTATAAATTACAAACATTATTTGATTTCCATCTGAGGTAGTTTTTGTTTCCTCACATGTTGTCCTTTGTGCAGTCTTGTTGAATTTCTTTCTGCATAGAATAGATTAGTATTCAAAGACTCCCAGGGATCCTATTCAGATATCTGGAGCTTTTTTCTGAAAAGCTTCCTTTTCTACAGTGTTCTAGTCAGAAAATTCTAGTTTCCTGGAGAACTCTAAATTCTAGTATCTGTGTCTTCAATGTAGAAGTACTCAGACTTTGTTCAGGTTTCCCCTACCTGCACCCATGGACCAGAACTTGTTTACTGTCTGAAAACTGGGTCTTCTGTATGACTCACATAGTTTATTTTCTTTCGGGGCTCACAGCCCATTACTGGATGTTGCTCAATGTTCCAAAAACACTTATTTTATATATATTTGGCCACTTTTATATTTGTTCATTGTTGAAGAGTATGTTCCAACCCATTTATTCCCTCATGATTATGATCACAAACCATAGTATTTTGGTTGTCTTTTGGAATAATTTTTTCCTAGTTGTTTGGTCTTAGTTCTATGCTTATATCATGCTCATGGCTTACCATTGAGTGTCGTTGGGTTCTTATTTTTGAATCAGCTTTTGGTTAACTGGTTTTATCAGTGTGAAGTCTTTTCATTGAGGAGTTCTGTGTCCAGAGAGATTTCATTAAACATTGCTTAACCTTTTTATTTGAATGACAACTTATATGGGTTTAATATTTGTGAGTCATACCCATTTTCCCCTTATAGTTTATAGACTTTTCTCCATTTGCTTTTGACATTGACCATTATTGTGAGAAGCCAGTATGATTCCCAACTCTGCTTTTAAGTGATTTTATTTTTCTTTTTTGCTCACATGTCTGAGGATTTTTGTTTATTATTATTATTATTTCAAAAGATTTTATTTATTTGACAGAGAGAAACACAGCCAGAGAGGGAACACAAGCAGGAGGAGTGAGAGAGGGAGAAGCAGCTTCCCGCCGAGCAGGGAGCCCGATGTGGGACTCGATCCCAGGTCTCCGGGATCATGACCTGAGCCACGCAGGCGCCCCTATTGGTTTGTTTTTGTTTTATTTTTTCTTTTTAAAAAATTGTATTTATTTAATTTGAGAGAGAGAGAGAGCATGGGTGGGGGGGTGAGAGGATGGAAAGGTGGGAGAGGAAGAAACAGACTCCCCACTGAGCAGGGAGCCTGATGTGGGGCTCAATCCCAGGACCCTGGGATCATGACCTGAACCAAAGGCAGACACACATCTGACTGAGCCACCCAGGAGCCCTGTTTTTGTTTTTATTCTTAAAGTTCAACAATAACAGGATCTGTTATTTATGCCCAGTATTATTATTATTACCATTATTTTTAGTGTGTGGTGTACCATTTTTATCTTCAGATTTTGATTTTTAGATTTATTTGTTTATTTTAAGGAATTTTTCCTATCTTTGATTTTAAATATATATATTTAAATATATAATAAATATAGCAGAAATATAAAATATGTATCATAAAAACAATTTGAAAAATATAATTAATTTATATTTATAATATATTGAAATAATGCATAAAATATATAAAATAAATATATACATATATTTATATGTATTTCGTTCTCTTTGTTAAGTTCACTATTTCAGGGATTTCTAAATATCCTATATTCTAATATGAGATTTTTCTCTGATTTATTTTTTATTTCTTTTTTAAGATTTTTATTTCTTTATCTGACAGAGAGAGACACAGCAAGAGAGGAAACACAAGCAGGGGGAGTGGGAGAGGGAGAATCAGGCTCCCCACTGAGCAGGGAGCCAGAGGTGGAGCTCCAGCCCAGGACCCTGGGATCATGACCTGAGCTGAAGCAGACACTTAACAGAGCCACCCAGGTGCCCCTCTCTGATTTCTATGCCTGTACTTTTACACCATTTGTCTTATGCTCTATGTTTTTCTCTGTTCATTTATCATTATTACATTAAATTTAACTTCTGCCTTCATTTGAGTTTTTGTTGTATCTGTCTTGTCCTTGCAGTTTCTAATTTAGAGGTAAGGATGCTTGGATCTCCTTTTATTTCCTTAGCATTAAAATCTCTATTTTTTCCTATTCTATTAATTTATTTTTCATTTAGTCTTTAAACTCTTGTTTTACTGCATTCATGTTTACTAAGTGGTTCTATAAAGCCCAGCACTTGCTGTATCTCATCACATATTATTTTTCCAACTCTGTTCTTTGTCAGTTAGAACTTACTTTCTGGATTGTTTGTTTTCTTTTTCTTTTTTTTTTTTTAAGATTTTATTTATTTGACAGTGAGAAACACAGCGAGAGAGGGAGGGGAGTGAGAGAGGGAGAAGCAGGCTTCCCGTGGAGCAGGGAGCCCCACGTGGGACTCAATCCTGGGTCTCCAGGATCATGACCTGAGCCGAAGGCAGTTGTTTAACCAACTGAGCCACCCAGGCATCCCTGGATTGTTTGTTTTCTTTGAATGAATTATCCTTGGTTTCACTTTCATTTTATCTGAGAATTGATTTTCTTCAGTTTGAGGTTTACCTATTTCTTTCCATCACTTTTCTAAAGCCCATTTCTCCCTTGCTTCTTGACTTAAATGTTAGTTACTTAGAGAGGTTTTCTCTTATTTCCCAATCCGAACTAGGATCCCACTGTTATTATTTCTCCCAGAACTTTGTTCTTTTTCCTTACAGAATTTATTAGAATGTGTGATGTTGACCATAATTTGAAAAAGAATTCTCTTTGTGCTTTGAAGTAATTTTTCCTTTTCTTCAAAAAGTCTATAATTGTCATTAAGTTTGTTTTTAAAGCATTAGGAGTTTCAGTTGTGGAACTAGATTGTGAATAAAAAATAATAACAGGAAACTTTCAAACAATCTTAAAGAAAAAGAACTGCTGGGGCTCCTGGGTGGCTCAGTTGTTAAGTGTCTGCCTTTGGCTCATGTCATGATCCTGGGATCCTGGGATCGAGCCCCACATTAGGCTCCCTGCTCGGTGGAGAGCCTGCTTCTCCCTTTCCCTCTGCCACTCCCCCTGCTGTGCTCTCTCTCTTTCTGTCAAATAAATAAACAAGGTGGGGGCACCTGGATGGCTCAGTTAAGCATCTGCCTTCAGCTCAGGTCCTAGGATCAAGCCCCACATCCGGCTCCCTTCTCAGTGTGGGGCCTGCTTCTCCCTCTCCCCCTGCTCCTGTGCTCTATTTCTCTCACTCATTCACTTTCACTCAAATAAATAAATGAAATCTTAAAAAAAAACCAAATAAATAACATCTTAAAAAAAGAAAGAAGAAAGAGAACTGCTTTTTAAACCACATAGATGATATATCTTTTTTGGGGTGTGGTTAAATATCTAAAGTCACTAGAAGGATATTGATTTTCATGGTTACTTTGATCCTTTTATTAAAACTCTTACCAAGTGCTAAATGATCACCTCAATACCATGATAGATAAAACAAAAAAGATGATCAAAAGGACACAGATTGATTGATAAAACAAAAATCTAAAGCCCTTTTGTGGTTCTCTCTGAAAATAAATACTTACTTTGCTCTATCTTTTAAAACTACTCCATGCAAATCCTGCAAATTGATGACTTCAGCTTGTTCACACATCTATATGTAGTTTTATAATTACATTTTATTTTGTGCTCACTATCATTAACACAACTTGAGTTGTGACCAGAGAAATTTACATGCTTGAGGAAAAAACATTAAAATATCTTTAGAGATATATCTAGAGCCAATTGAAAAGAATTTGAAATATAAATACAAAATTCATTTAGGCAGAAAAGTGATTAGTTGACTCCAACCGGGATCAAGTGTTTCAAAATACTATGTACCCAAATTGACTCAGTGTAAAAAAATCCCAGCATATCTGAAGAAAAATAGTCATTTTAGAAGAAAAGAATATCTTTTGTTTACTGTCATTCATTCCTTTTAGAACCGAAACCTTTGGGATGCCGAGAGTTATTTAGAATTTTTTTGCTGATATCGAGAAAGAAAATCTCTAGATATTTGTTAAAAAATCTGTGACAGGGGCACCTGGGTGGCTCAGTTGTTTAAGCATCTGCTTTTGGCTCAGATCATATTGCAGGGTCCTGGGATGGAGCCTCACATCAGCCTCCCTGCTCAGTGGGGAGCCTGCTTCTCTTTCTCCATCTGTGCTCTCTCTCTCTCTCTCTTAAATAAATAAATAAAATCCTTAAAAAGTCTGTGGCAAGTCAAATGATTTCCAATTATTGTTTTCAACAATACTGAAAAAGGACTTTATCAAAATGCTATTTTACAATCCTAAAATTTGTTATTGAAGCTAGATCACCAAGGACTTTCTGGCATTTAACTCAGAAGCAGCTCAAAGAATTGTGATATTGCTATGATAAAACTTCTTCTATTCACTCTTCAACAACCGTTCTGGGAAAACCAGACAGCTATATGCCGAAGAATGAAACTGGACTACTGTCATACACCATACACAAAAGTAAACTCAAAATAGATTAAAGACTTATGTGTGACACCTGAAACCACAAAACTTCTGGAAGAAAACATAGGCAGTAATTTAGTTGCTATCATCTGTAGAAACATTTTTCTAAAAATGTCTCCTCAGGCAAGGTAAGAAAGGAAAAATTAAACTATTGGGACTACACCAAAATAAAACAACTTTTGTATAGCAAAAGAAAACAAAAAGGCTACCTACTGAATGGGAGAAAGTTCTTGCAAATGATATATCCAATAAGGGGTTACTATCCAAAATATATAAAGAACTTACAGAACACCAGAAACACAAATACTCAATTAAAAAATGGGTAGAAGGACACTTGGGTGCTCATTGGTTAAGCATCTGATTCCTGATTTCAACTCAGGTCGTGATCTTAGGGTTGTGGGATAGGGCCCTGTGTTAGGCTCCTTGCCCAGTGTGCTTCAGATTCTCTTTCCTTCTTCCTCTAACCCTCTTCCTGCTCTCCCTCTCTCTAAATTAAAAAAAGAAACAACTAAAAAATAGCCAAAAGACCTGAATAGACTTCTTCCCCCCAAAGAAGACATACAGTTGGCCAACAGACACATAGAAAGATGTTCAACATCTAATTATGAGGGAAATGCAAAGTAAAACCAAAAGGAGATATTGCCTTATATGTGTCAGAAAGGCTAGAATCAAAAAGACAAGAAATAACAAGCATTGGTGAGGATGTGGAGAAAAAAGAACCCCCATGTACTGTTGGTAGGAATGTAAGTTGGTACAGTTGTTATGGAAAACAATATGGAGCTTTTTCAAAAAATTAAAAATAGAATTACCCTATGACCCAGTAATTCCACTACTGGGTATCTACCCAAAGAAACAAAAAACACTAATTCAAAAAATATATGCACATTTGTATTTACTGCAGTTTTATTTACAATAGCCAAAATATGGAAGCAGCCCAGGTGCCCATTTGATCAATGAATGGATAAAGAAGATGTGATATATATACACAATGAAATATGGCTCAGCCATAACAAAGAATGAAATCTTGCCATTTATAACAAGATAGATGGATCTAGAGGATATAATAAGTGAAATAAGTCAGACAGAGAAAGACAAATGACATATGATTTCACTCATGTGGAATTTAAGAAACAAAATAAATGAAAAAACAAAGAAAAAAGAGAGAAACAAAAGAACAGCCTATTAAATACAGAGAACAAACTGGGGATTGCCAGAGGAGAGGTGCTTGGGGGAATGGGTGAAGTAAAGAGGATTGAGAGTATGCTCAATCTTGATGAGCACCGGGAAATGTACAGAATTGTTGAATCATTATACTGTATACCTGAAACTAATATAACACTGAATGTTAATTATACTTCAGGTTGTTCCAATCCCATTCTCATTTTTTTATTTGAATAAGGTGTCTTATCTCTTTCATCTATTAAAACAACAATTACAAAAATAGGAGTAGAATTGCTGCTGAGCAATTTTTTTCATTTTAGTAGTAAGTGAGAATTATCTATGGATACTGAACCTGATTAAAAAATATCTTATATCCATCTTGTTAATGTATTTCCAGTAAAAATTTACTTTTTAAATATAATATTGATTTTAAAAAATCTGTAACAAATTTATGTTTCATCAATTCTGTTATTAATATTATTTGCAAGAGTCATTTATTTCAGAAGAAAATTTTATACTCAGAGTATTATAGAGGCAGAAAGCTTTCTTTTTTTTCAGAGAAGACTGTAATGGACAAGTAAGTCTAAGGCATAAAGTATAATTTGTTATGATAATGTTCAAAGAAAGTAGAACAATGTAAAATTTCTTTCTCATATCTAATATTAGTCTTTTATTTTTTTATCATCTAAGTTTTTATTTACATTGCAGTTTGTTAACATGCAGTGTAATCTTAGTTTCAGGTGTAGAATTTAGCTATTCATCACTTACATACAGCACCCGGTGGTCATTACAATAAGTATGGTCCTTAGTTCCCATCACCTATTAACGCATTTCCCCTCCCACTTCCCCTCTGGTAATTATCAGTTTATTCTCTATAGTTAAGAGTCTGTTTCCTGCTTTGCTTCTTTTTTTTTTTTTACCCCCTCTGTTCATTTGTTTCATTTCTTAAATGAGTGAACTCATATGGCATTAGTCTTTCTCTGACTGATTTATTTTGCTTAGCATATGCTCTCTAACACCATCTATGTTACTGCAAATGGCAAGATTTCATTCTTTTTTATAGTTGAGTAACATTCCATTGTATATATACCACCCTTTCTTTACTCATTCATCCTTAATGGACATTTGGGCTCTTTCCTTAATTGGTTATTGTTATAATACTGCTAAACATTGGGGTAAATATATCCCTCTGAATCAGTATTTTTGTATTTTGGGGGTAAGTACCTAGTAGCACAATTACTGGATCATAGCGTAGTTTTATTTTTAACTTTTTGAGGAACCTCCATACTCTTTTCCAGAGTGGCTGCACCAGCTTGTATTTCAACCAATAGTGTAAGAGGATTCCCCTTCTCCACATCCTCACCAAGCCCTATTGTTAATTTTAGACATTTCAACAGGTGTGAGGTGATATCTTACTATAGTTGATTTGTATTTCCTTGATGATGAGTGATGTTGAGTATCTTCTCATGTGTCTGTTAGCCCTCTGTATGTCTTCTTCGGAAAAAAGTATATTCATGTATTTTGTCCATTTTCTGATTGGATTATTTGTTTTGGGGGCATGAAGTTTTATAAGTTCTTTATAGATTTTGGATACTAGTCCTTTATCAGATATGTCATTTGCAAATATCTTCTCCCATACCAAAGGTTGTCTTTTAGTTTTGTTGATTGTGTCTTTCACTGTGCAAAAGCTTTTTATGTTGCTGAAGTCCCAGAAGTTTTTGCTTTTATTTCCTTTGCTACTGGATACATGTCTAGAAAGAAGTTTTATGAGTGAGGTCAAAGATGTTGCTGCCTGTGTTCTCCTCTAGGATTTTAATGGTTTCCTGTCTCACATTTAGGTCTTTCATCTGTTTTGAGTTTATTTTTGTGTATGGTGTAGGAAAGTGATCCAGTTTCATTCTTCTGCATGTGTCTGTCCAATTTTTCCAACACCACTTGTTGAGAATTTCCATTGGATATTCTGTCTTGCTTTCTCAAAGTTGACCATATAATTGTGTGTCCATTTCTTGAAGTCTGGAATTGTGATGCTTCCAGCTTTGTTTTTCTTTTTCAAGATTGCTTTAGCTATTCAGGGTCTTTTGTGGTTCCATATAAATTTTAGGATTTGTGAAAAATGCTGTTGGTATTTTAATAGGGATTGCATTTAATATGTAGAGTGCTTTGGGTAGTATAGACATTTTAACAATATTTCTTCTTCCAATCCATGATCATAGAAGGGTTTTCCATTTCTTTGTGTCATCATCAATTTGCTTCATAAGTGTTCTATAGTTTTCACACTACAGATCTTTTATCTCTTTTGTTAGGTTTATTCCTAGGTATCTTATGGCTTTTGGTGCAATTGTAAATGTAATCGATTCCTCGATTTCTTTTTCTGCTGCTTCATTATTGCTATATAGAAAGGCAACAGATTTCTGTACATTTTTTTGTATCCTGCAACTTTATGAATTTGTGTAATTAGTTTTAGCAATTTCTTGGCAGTCTTTCCAGTTTTCCACCTAGAGTATCATGTCATCTGTGAATAGTGAGTTTGACATCTTCCTTCCTGATCTGGATTCCTTTTATTTATTTATTTTTTGTCTAATTACTGAGGCTAATACTTCCACTACTATGTCAAATAACAATGGTGAGAGCGGGCATCCCCGTCTTGTTGCTGACCATTGAAGAAAATCTCTCAATTTTTCTCCATTGAGATTATTAGCTGTGGGTCTTTTGTACATGGCCTTTATGATGTTGAGGTGTGTTCCCTCTATCCCTACCTTTCTGAGGGTTTTTTATCATAAATAGGTTTTGTACTTTGTAAAATGTTTTCTGCATCTTTTGAGAGGACCATATGGTCCTATCCTTTCTTTTATTAATGTGGTGTATCTTACCGATCTGTGAAAATTGAACCACCCTTGGAGTCCCTGAATAAATCTTACTTGATCATGGTGAGTGATTCTTTTAATGTACTGTTAGATTTAATTTCCTAGTATTTTAATTGAGAACTTTTGCATCAGTGTTCATCAGGGATATTGGCTTGCAATTATCTTTTTTTAGGGGACTTTGTCTGGTTTTGGAATCAAGGTAATGCTGGCCTCTTAGAGGAGTCTGGAAGTTTTTCTTCCGTTTCTACTTTTTAGAACAGTTTGAGA
>PITA01012711.1:0-60541 GCA_004023965.1 Spilogale gracilis | reverse complement strand
GACTGGGGTTGCAGTGCTGCCAGGGAGTCCCAGACTGGGCACCTGCCCCATGCGGTTAAAATGAAACAAAGTTAACTGTTGAGCTCACAGTAGTTGCTAAATACAGCTGGCATCAGTTCCTGGCCTAGTAATGATTTATGTTGATGATGAAGATAGCGTTGATGATGATTGATATCTTTGGGACCCGTATTCCGATCCCTGTTTATGGATGGGGGCACTGAGGCTTGGGGTCACCAGGAGAGACAGGCACTGCTGCCCTAGCAAGCCTGTACCTAGCTGCTTCCCTCTTCCTCTTCTTTTAGGCCTGGCTTCAGGCAGCCAAGCCAGCATGTTTCAGCATTTGAAGCCATGGCTTTTTCCCCCCATTGATTATGTCCTGAAACTCATTAGCAGTCCTCTGCTTTTCAATGAAGGCTGTCCAATGAGAAGGGAATAGTAGTTGGAAGCCAGACCTGTTGGTGGTGCTCCCAGTGGGTAGTCACAATCAGCTACTCTGAGGTGGAGACACAACTTGGTTTTGTGACATCCTGGGTCCCTGTGAGCATTTGAGTTTCTCATCTTCAACTAGATAACTTTTAAGATCTTTCAGCAGAATAGCTAGTTGATGGTAGAATCAGTACAAGAACTTGCATCTTTTGCTTGATTGAGTTTTATGTCCCCTTTACACTATTATTTTTAGCCTTTCAAGCATTTTTATTAGCTATAGCTAATTAATTCCAGGACGTACCACGTTCTTAGGGTGCAACATGGATTAATTTGTCTATGTAAATTTAGTGTTTCCAAGCTAACAGTTTGTACTCTGGCTGATGAGTACCTGATTGTCTTTGCTGTTCCCACTAGCCTTTGTCAATCACAGTGAGTGAGCCAAGGGGCAGAAATGAATCTGTGCCTCTTATTCTCATCAGAGAAAAAGGAACTTACGGAATGGTTACTGTGACTTTTGAGGTAAGTTTACTTTGAAATCACTTTAAATGGTAACACTTCATAGTTCACATCAGGTGGCTAAATTAAAAAAATCAAGGACCTTTGTTTAATAAGCACAACCCTTAATAAAAATGAAATAATAGTAAATACTTTTACTATCTGATAAATTTCCTGGTTAATAAAGAATGTTTTTCTTGCTGCTTGCATGTACTATGCTACCATGAAACACAATGTATAATTTTATATACTGGTTGGTAATAATAAACCACAAAATAAAATAATAATAATGTTAATTTTAAAAAACTCATCAAACCTTTATGATAAACTTTTTCAAGGATATAAATTTTAATAATACCCTTGGGTTACTTAGACTTATGTGAAATTATTTGATGTCTAGTCTTCCTCCATTTTACATTCCCCATTTAAAAAAATACTCTTAATGGATGCTGTTAAGAGCAGTCACACTTCACCATGGAGGTCCATAGGTGTTGACATGAATAGCATTTGACTTAAATAAGATAGGCTGAGGATGAGGCACATTTCTTAGAGTGATAGCTGTCACCATTCTATTTGATTGCTTACCGACCACATGCACACCAGTGTGTCACCATATTGCTATTTTATGAGATACAAATTCAAATCTTCAGCTAGCTTTTGTCTTATAATATATATGCTGTTTTCAAATATTAGAGCGTTAAATTTCTCTCTTACCAGTTTCCATCTTAATTACTAATAGCAATACCAATAAAATGGTTAGTTGGATTTATAGAACATAATTCTGAAGCATAGAAGAATTTTTCTTTTGCTCATTGAGACCTACATTTTATGATGGTTATGTTAATTGGATCAAAAAATAAATGGCGTAAGAATAATGCATGAAAAATATAGCAACACTAATTAAATATGCAGTAGTCTTAGTACATTTTTGAAAAGGTACCTAATTACAAATGTGGGAAAAATTGGGAAAAAAAAATTGGCTGTGGAAAAGATAAGGCAAAATTACAAATTTTGAATGTTACTTTCTGCATGTCTGCAGTTACTTTCTTGAGTCTTGAACCTTTGTTTTGTTAAAATAATTACAACTAACATTTGCTGAGGTCTTAATGTTGCCACTTACTGTTCTAAGTGCTTTACACTGATTCTTACTGAATATAAAAACCAGCATCCCTTCCCAGAGCTTTGTCTCCTTTGTGCCCTTCTTAATTTCTTCTCCAGAATACTTACCATCATCTGAAAAATACACATTTATTTATCATTTTTCCCTTTCATTAAATGTAGGTTCTTATGGGTAGAGAGTTTGCCTGTTCACTGCTGTATCCTTAGCATGTAAAAGTGATCAGGTACAGAGTACTTAACTAAGTACTTTTCAAAAGAAGTGATTTTTTTCGGTAAAGATTTTATTTATTTATTTGACACAAGATAGATCACAAGTAGGCAGAGAGGCAAGCAGAGAGAGAGGAGGAGACAGGCTCCCTGCTGAGCAAAGAGCCCGATGCGATGCGGGCCTTGATCCCAAGACCCTGAGACTATGACCTGAGCTGAAGGCAGAGGCTTTAACCCACTGAGCCACCCAGGCACCCAGGCATGGTCTTATTACCTCTTTGTATCTAATCTGTGAAGTGCGTAACATTATGCCTATTTTAAAGATGAGGAAAGTGTTGCTCGTTTTTTTTTTTTAACGATTTTATTTGTCAGGGAGAGAGAGAGAGAACACAAAGGCAGAGGGAGAAGCAGACTCCTCACTGAGCAGGGAGCCCGAAGTGGGACTCGATCCCAGGACCCCGAGATCATGACCTGAGCCGAAGGCAGAGGCTTTAACCCCCTGAGCCACCCAGACATCTCTTGAGGTTAATACCTTGCTCAATGTTACACAGTCAGTGGTGGTACTGCCATTTGATTCCGTTATTTAAGAGAATTTACCAATTTTTAGTAGGTTCCTCTCAAGAAATTTTTTTTTCCTCAGATTTACTTTAATGGCTGAGAAAAAAAGAGAAAGCACTTAGAAACCATGTAGTTAAATGTGATTACACTCAAGATCTATAACTATATTATAGGCCTTGACTATTAATTAGAAAGGCAGACTTACACAGTTTTCTATAATTCTTCTCTCAAAACATTTTTAAGTGGATTTCAGATTTTTGTCAGCCTGAATCACAGTAATGCTTTCCTACTCTTGTGAAATATTTTGTCTATTGATGGTACTGTGTGTTTCTTTGCAGGTAGAGGGTAGCCCAAATCCGCCTGAGGAAGATTTGAGCCCAGTTCAAGGAAATATCACCTTTCCTCCTGGCAGAGCAACGGTAATTTGTAACTTGACAGTACTTGATGATGAGGTGAGATAATGTTAAATGCTTCGATGTGACAGGGACTCTGCCTATAGTACAGACATGTTGGAGATGATTATTTTCAAGCATTAAATTGTGTTCACTCTTTGAAATTATTCAAGACTGTTGTCCTATGTAATGTTAGTGTATTGTACTAACCAGTTGGTGTATACTTTAGCTATCAAGCCATTTTGGAGTATATCTGATTAATATTTACCTAATTTATTTCACATAAAATTGAACATCCAAAAGCTAATGAACCTGAATATAACCGGCAAACATATGTATTACACAAACTTAATTAAGCATTTTGTAAATCCTGATGATTGATTTTTGTTAGTGATTTCAGTTTTGAGCAGGTATAGTACTACCTACCCAGCATAAATACTTTATTATGAAAGCAAAGAAAATTCTACTGTAATTGATATTCTTTTGTTTGGATATTTTAAATATTCACATTCATGGGAAGGCTTTAGTTATTTTTACATTCCATGCCAAAGTTACCAAGGATTGAGATATATGACACAGCTAAGCTAACTTAACTAAGAAGGGAATGGATTTGAACAACAGTGTGCAAGGGTATCTCTTCTGAGCTAAATGAGAGAAACATAACTTTTAATAAAATAATCTTAGGGGCGCCTGGGTGGCTTAGTTGGTTGAGCGACTGCCTTCAGCTCAGGTCATGATTCCGGAGACCTGGGATCGAGCCCCACATCGGGATCCCTGCTCGGCGGGAAGCCTGCTTCTCCCTCTCTCACTCCCCCCTGCTTGTGTTCCCTCTCTGGCTGTGTTTCTCTCTGTCAAATAAATAAAATCTTAAAAAAAAAAAAATCTTGTTTGAAAAAAAGACAGAATAAAAGAGCTGGGAATTTTTAACCATCCCTCAACCTTGCTACAAAAAAAATCATGAAATCAAATCACAAAAAATCCCAAGAAAAGAAAAACAGATGATTTAGAAGACATTATTAGGAATTGTTTTTCTTGAAAAAAATGAAATATTAGGTAGCATTGATAACTAGTTCATCTGGTTCTTTAAGCTAATAAAAACCTTTTGTTTTTAGAACCTTGAAAAAGTTATAATTTGGGGCAATGATTAATTTTACATTTTAACTAGAAACTTAAAAGATCATCCTCTGATCATCTAATGTATAGCATGGTGCCTACGGTTAGTAATACAGTATTATATACTTGAAAGTTGCTGAGAGTAGATCGTAAGTGTTCAGTCACTCACACAAAAAGAATCACTGTGTGAGGTGATGATTGTGTTAATTCTCTGGATCTCTGCACTTATTCCAAAATGCATATGTACGTCAAACCATCATGTGTACATTTAAAATATATTATAATTATTTATCAATTATTTCTCAGTAAAACTGGGCAATAAAAAGATCATCAATCAAATCACAGCATTTTTTTTCAGATAAATAGCCTTACCTTTTATATTGCTGTTGATGGAGGTAAAAAGATTTCTTTCCTCCCTTTTATTCATAAAACAGAATTTATTCAAACTGCATCATGAAGATTATTCCCAGGGTTTCTGTGCAGTTGCAAAAAAAAAAAGCTTTCACTTTAACAATGTCAACTTTTTCCTGATAGTGACTCTTATAGCTTGTTCTCCAGAGGGATGATGTGTATTTTGGAAATCATATGATTAATCATATGGTTACTTCTTGAATTAGAAATCATTCAGAGAAAAGAATGAATAATTCACATGTTAAAAACTAACAATTTGCATGTGATGTTTAATGTAGTTTTTCAGATTCTTAAATATTATATATCTATATTATTCCAGATTCTTAGATACTCATATATATTATTATTAGATTACTATCATGCTACTTCTGACTGCCTATCTGATAAAACTAGTAAAATTTTATGCCCAATTTTACTGTCAAATCATTATCATTATCTAAGGGTTGATCAAGGTTGAAAGACGTTATACCTATACTTTATACTTGTTCATACCATTGCTTTATGAACTTTTCCTTCCCTATCTGAAATATGTTATGTAAGTTTAAAAGATATTTTAATATGTAGATATTAAACAAGCCTCCCTATTCCCTTCAGTTAAAAAATTTTTTTTTTCTTTGTACTGAAACACAGCAGCTTTGTATTTTGCTTTGCAGATGTTTTGGCTATTGATATTTTTGTTACTGTTTATATTTATTTGACAGGTGCCAGAAAATGATGAAATATTTTTGATTCAACTGAAAAGTGTAGAAGGAGGAGCTGAGATCAACACCTCTAGGAGCTCAGTTGAGATAATCATTAAGAAAAATGATAGTCCTGTGAGATTCGTTCAGAATATTTATTTGGTCCCCGAGGAAGACCACATACTCCTAATTCCAGTGGTTCGTGGAAAAGATGACAATGGGCATCTGATTGGATCTGATGAATATGAGGTTTCAATCAATTACGTTATTATAACTGGGAATTCAACGGCCCATGCCCAGCAAAATTTAGACTTCATTGATCTTCAGCCAAACCCAACTATTGTTTTTCCACCTTTTATTCATGAATCACACCTAAAATTTCAGATAGTTGATGACACCATTCCAGAGATTGCAGAATCATTTCATGTTGTATTACTAAAAGATACCTTGCAGGGAGATGCTGTGCTATTAGCCCCTTCTATTGTGCAAATCACCATTAAGCCAAATGACAAACCTTACGGAGTCCTGTCATTCAGCAGTATCTTGTTTGAAAGGACAGTTGTAATTGATGAAGATACAACATCAAGGTATGGTTTATTTTAAAACTGTTTCTACGATTATTTTAATATATTATTCTGTGATTCATTATTTGTGCCATTGGACAGTGTCGAACTGTGTCACTTCTTCCACCGTGGTTTTGCTGTTTTCTTTCTTGTTCTTAGAGTGATTTAACTTTCTAATTTTTAAGGTGACTTAAATATGCAAATGAATTCGTGCTATGATAGGTTCCCAGGACACATCTACATTTCTGCCCCTTCATATTAAAAACAGCCGTTCATTCTCTATGATATGGATTCTGCTTTAACCAAAATAGGATGGCTGGTTGGACATTGAAAAAGCCCAGCTAAAGGAAAAACAGTATAATATATAACCATATATATTTCTTTTAAAATTCTAGATTTGAAGAAATTACAGTGGTTAGAAATGGTGGCACCCATGGGAATATTTCTGTAAACTGGGAATTGACACGGAATAGCAGTGATCCCTCACCAGTAACAACAGATATCAGACCAAGTTCTGGAGTTCTGCATTTTGCACAAGGGCAGATGTTGGCATCAATTCCTCTTACTATTGTTAATGATGATCTTCCAGAAGAAGCAGAAGCTTATCTACTTCGGATAGTGCCTCATACAGTACGAGGAGGTGCAGAAGTGAGCGAACCAGCAGAGGTAGATAACTTTTTATGTTTCTTGTGTGAATATTTCTGTGTTACAGAAGAGCCAAAGAATTTGATCACGCAAATCACTTTTTTTTTTTATCGTTACTAAAATTTTTTTTTTCCAGTGTTCCAAGATTCATTCCCCATCCCCCACACCCAGTGCTCCACGCTTTAGGTGTCCCCAGTACCCACCACCAGGCTCTCCCATCCCTCCACCCCCCTCCATCCAAGTCCCTCAGTTTGTTTCTGTGTCCAAAGTCTCTGTTGTTTTGTTTCCCTCCCTAGATTACCCTAGTTCCCATTTACTTTCCTTCTCCCACTGTCCTCCAGTTTACCCCTCATGCACCGCAAGTAAGTGAAACCAACGCAAATCACTTTTATGTCTAGTTGGATATAACAGTAAGAACACTTGTTTTAAGAAATGATGGAAAAAAAAATGATGTATGTTTCCTTTACTCAAGATGATCTGTTCTGTAAATAAAAAATTTACTCTTAAAAAAATTCCACAAACCTTAAATTAGGAAAGTTGCCAAATTTGTTTTTGATTCATCTTTTACTCTGTTACATATAAAAAGTGATCATCTTTAGACATGATATGTAAATAACTATTAAAAATCAGAATAGCCTAAAAAAAATCAGAATAGCCTAGAAAATCAACAGTTTGGTATTCTCACATGTGATAATTCTACACTTTAATATTTTATTTCTTTATCTGCAGCTTTTGTTCTACATTCAGGATAGTGATGATGTTTATGGCCTAATAACATTTTTTCCTATGGAAAACCAGAAAATTGAAAGCAGCCCTGGTGAACGATATTTATCCTTGAGTTTTAGAAGACTAGGAGGAACTAAAGGAGATGTGAAGATGTTTTACTCTGCCCTTTATATTCCTGCTGGAGCTGTGGACCTTTTGCGAGCAAAAGATGGCATCTTAAGTATGTCCAGAAGAAATAACCTCATTTTTCCAGAACAAAAAATCCAAGTCACCACAAAACTACCAATAAGAAATGATGCATTCCTGCAAAATGGGGCCCACTTTCTAATAAAGGTACTGTAATAATTAGAATAATTTCAACGTTGGTTCAACTGCCCATGTATTTGTCTGTGTGAGAGTTCACTAACTATTTTCTTGCCACGCTGGTGGTTTGGATCCTATCATTAGTCACTACAGTTTGTTGAGGGAATCCAAGGAGAGAATGTGTCTGCTCCTAAGCCATATAAGGATGAATAAAACAAGGGTCCTACTAAAGTTAATACTTTAATCAGGTGATAATAAAAGTACACCAACTGGAAGTGCAGGTCATAAAATAGTGGATGACATATGGAGTTACACAGATTGTTAATGGAGGAGGGAGGGGGGAGATATTGAGAGAGAGAAGGACAAAGAGATCTGCCATTCTTTTGAGTTGATTTGGGAAAATATGACATAGGAATGGGATTTGTAGGATAAATACTGTTTTTCATGATGGATACTGCAGGGGAGGCATTTCAGAAATAAAAAAGCAATATGAGAAAAGTGTAGATATTTTTATCTATCTATCTATCTATCTATCTCTCTATCTCTCTATCTCTCTATCTGTCTATCTATCTATCTATTTATTATTTCTTTTAAAGATTTATTTATTTGACAGAGAGAAACACAGCCAGAGAGGGAACACAAGCATGGGGAGTGAGAGAGGGAGAAGCAGGCTTCCCGCCGAGGAGGGAACCCAATGTGGGACTCGATCCCCGGTCTCCAGGATCATGACCTGAGCCGAAGGCAGTCGCTTAACCAACTGAGCCACCCAGGCGCCCCGATATTTTTAAATAACATACTAAAAAAAAAAAATCTTGTTTCTTTGTTAACTATAGATAGAATTTCTAAATTCTCATCTACTTAATATAAAGAAGTTAGGGCTCTATAACATATTCTTCCACTTTGTCTTTTTTCTCTCTTAACTTGTATTAACCAAAACATTTCTATTGCCAAAATTAAAAAAGAAAGTCTGCACTCATTTATGATAGTGTGGTTATGTTTTTCATGTACTTGGTATTGGTATTGTACTGAAAATTAGAAAGCAATAAAGAATGCTTATCAAATTTTAGTTATGTAAATAAATTTAATAGAACTTCAAACAGTATGAGTGGGTTGATAAAGAAAGAGTTTATAATCCTGTATCTCCACATACTTTGCTAACTGAAATATATGTCAAATGAAGTTTCATATTCCATTAGATTTTTGAATCATGCACTTTTAAATTGGTCTCATATTTTTGCTTAGACTTTGTTTTATGGTTTATTGCTGCTTTCTCTTAATATTTCTAACTACTTCCTTTCTATATGCCATCTTCTTGACATTATAGCTTCCAGTTTTCTTATATATGTTGGATGGTGAGTTAGCCGTACTGACTGCTTTCTATGCTTGCTTCACACCTGCTACTTCGGATGGTTTTTATTGAGCTTCTGAATTTTCTTTATCTCTTGCTTTTTCTTTCTTGGGTTGTGTTTGGATTTTGTTATAGTGTGTCTTCCTCAAAAACGTGCAGAAAAGGAAGATGCAGAGTAAACTTTTTGAGTCTCTGAGACGCTAAAAAACAAAACTTAAAACTCACATTGATAGTTTGGCACGGTAGAAATTTTTAGATTAAAATGAATTTTTCAGGGTGCCTGGATGGTTGGTTAAGTGTCTGACTATTTTAGCTGAGGTCATGATCTCAGAATTGTGGGATCGAGAATCACGATGGGCTTCACACTGGGTGTGGAGCCTGCTTGACATTCTATCTTTCCATCTCCTTCTGCCCCTCCTTCCTTCTCTTTTTCTCTCTCCCCCTCTCTGAAAATAAAAATAAAAAAATAATTTTTTCTTCAGAATTTGAAGGGTATTATTCTATAGCACAGTTGCTGGTGAGAAATTTGAGAGGAAGGACATTATTTACTTTTTTAGGTAACTTGTTTATTAACTCTGAAAGCTTTTTTTAAAAAAAAATCTTAGTGTTCTGAATCCCACAGGGTTGTTTCCCACTTTGTTCGCACTTGATGAGGTAGGCCCTTTTATTCTGAAGACTCTTATCTTTTTTTTTTGCTGGGACAGTGCTCACGCTTTTGCCATTTGTGTATTTTTTGAGGACTCCTGGTGGAGGGGTTTAGTGTCTTGTTATGGGGATATATGATTTATCAGTATGTAGAGGATACCTCTTTGTAATACATGTACCTACAGGGAGACCTTTTGCCATTGTTTCCAAAGGTTCTGCCACTAATAGTAGGAGATTCTGCTCTTCATCTTTGTTAGTTTGTTTTTTTAAAGATTTTATGTATTTATTTGACAGAGAGGTGGTAAGAGAGGGAACATGAGCAGGAGGAGTGGGAGAGGGAGAAACAGGCTTCCTGCTGAGCAGGGCGCCTAATGCAGGGCTCAGTTCCAGGACCCTGGGATCATGACCTGAACTGAAGGCAGATACTTCTTTTTTTTTTTTTTTAAAGATTTTATTTATTTGACAGAGAGAAACACAGCCAGAGAGGGAACACAAGCAGGGGGAGTGAGAGAGGGAGAAGCAGGCTTCCTGCCGAGCAGGGAGCCCGATGCGGGGCTAGATCCCAGGTCTCCGGGATCATGACCTGAGCCGAAGGCAGTCGCTTAACCAACTGAGCAACCCAGGCGCCCTCTTCATCTTGTGTTATTTTTGTTACTGGTATTTTGTACCACCTCAAAATGGTGAATGTGTAATGTGATACATACTTCTGTCTATGAGGAAAGCCCATTCTAGGAGGACCCCTGAATTTCTCTCTCAGTGATGGTTGAAAACATGGCCTAGTACACAGTGGTGTCTGTTTCCCTGTGGCTTGTGGGACACTCTTGCAACATGAGTGGCCAGATGGGGCATTTGCATCTGTAAAGTGGGATTGAGCATGTGGTAGAACCCCTGGCCCTGGCCATGTTGAACAAGAAGTTAAAGGGACTAGAATGTTGCTACCAGAACACATGTGGAGATACATTTAGAAGTTTTTTAAAAAGCTGTATGTTTGGGGCGCCTGGATGGCTCAGTTGGTTAAGTGACTGCCTTCGGCTCAGGTCATGATCCTGGAGACCTGGGATCGAGTCCTGCGCCGGGCTCCCTGCTTGGCCGGAAGCCTGCTTCTCCCTCTCTCACTCCCCCTGCTTGTGTTCCCTCTCTGGCTGTGTTTCTCTCTGTCAAATAAATAAATAAAATCTTAAAAAAAGAAAGCTGTATATTTGGACTTTTAAAAAACATGTCACAACGTTTTAAGAGTGCTCCTAACAATGCATGAAAGTGCATAACTAATTTCACCAGTTTGCACTTAGGGTAGCATTTCCCAAACTTAGTTTTCAAAGTCCCTGGGAGAAAATAACTTGTTATAAGAAGTTACAGAATTTGATGGAGTTTTTGTTTTTATTTTTGGTGTCAGTGCTGTCCTTTGCGTTTTCTGCTATCAGTGTCCTCTGGATTCAGAGCACTGTCATTAATATACATCATCTTAGTTCAGGCTGTTGTAAAGAATACCATAGACCGGTGGCTTAAACAACAGGCATGTGCCGGAGGCTGGGAGGTCTGAGATCAGGCTGCCGGCATGGAGAGTGTCTGGTGAGAGCCCTCTTCCTGGTTTGCCGACTGATGTCTTATTGCTGTGTCCTCACATGGTGTAGAGAGACAGGAAACTAGCTTTTTAGTGTCTCTTCATATAAGGGCACTAATTGCATCATGGAGGGGGTCTACCCTCATGACCCAGTTATCTCCCAAAGATCCCATCTCCACATGCCATTACCTGGGGGATTAGGTTTTCAATACATGAGTTCGGGGGGGGGGGGGCGCACAAATATTTAAATTCATAACATATGTTTAAGGTATGTCAGTTTTCAGTTTTCCCTTCTGTCTCCAGTCTAGCATAGGGCACAAGTGAGATGAGAACCAAATTACTAACCCAAGTGAAATAAAGCAAATATTTTACACAGTTGCTTTTACTTTTATGAAGGCCTAGGCACTCTGGCATTCTTGTAATCATTGTAGTGATATAAGGTGAGTTTAACGACCAATGATGCAGTAAGGTTAATTTTGAGTTTTAGAGAACTTTGTGTTCTCATTTTAGCTTTCTGATTTCTTTTCTCATCCTGCCTTAAGACCAGTTTTTAGTTTGGATACAGACCCTCTGTATCTGTGCCAATATTAGTAACCTTTCTATTAAGCTTTTAGTCTTTTGAAAATATCTGGTACCTCTAATCAAAGTAGATGCAGAGAATCTCTTTATAAACAAAACCTTATTGAAGACCATTCATTTATGGATCAGATATTATCCAAGGTATTTTCAGCATTGTATATGAATGTGACAGAATTTATTCTTGATGCTACTTGAAAAGAAAGGGAAAACTTGAAGAAGTGTGTAGTGTCTGAATTTTAGTGATGCCAGCTTAGAAATCTTTTTGTACCACTAATTCCAGACTCAATTCTTTAGCTCTCTGTATTCAGTTAAAAAACAAAAGGTCTTACAGTGCAGACAGTTAATTTAACAATTTAGGAAGAAAAAAAAACACTATTAGTCACCAACACAATTCCTCAAGGTTCAAAACAGCTGTAGGTTCTGGAAGGCTGGTTGAAATTAGAAGGTTTGTGTAGTTTGTATAGTACATAATGGATGAGCAACTCAAGAATAGGAGGCATCAGATTCTGCACGGAAAGTTGAATGAAACTGAAGAAAGGAGAATCTGAGACATGAGCTCCTCATTCTTTCCTAACCCTCTCAGCTAAATACATTAGTCTGAGATACAACTTTTGGCAGGCTTGAGGTTTGCTAATGTGCTGTCCCAGTCGCAAACCATCTGAAAGCAAAGAATGACTCTTTCTGAATGGGGCAGTTTGATTTAGCAGATGCTTAAGGAAACCAGACAAAAAGACTTACAGACTAGGAAATAAGCCATGGAAAATTAGCATTTTCCTTTTGATCAGTTTACTTCATAGCCTTCTATATCTTCTTTCCTTAGATTTTTCAAAAACCCTGTATTTACAATTAATTCTATAGCTTTTTTTGATAAATGTAAGATGTGACTTATTTATTTTCCTTCTTTCTTTTTAGAATGTTTTGAAGTACAAATATATTGATGTTTTAAATAGTATTTTCAGTTTAGCTCTTTGTGAATGTATGGGAATGAGAATGTTCATTTACAAACACATGCTTACTCATCCATGACCAAGTATTTCAGAAACATTTTTGCCTCTAAACAATGTGTACCTTATATTTATATACATTTTATATATGCATTTTTTTTTATAAATTTTTTTTTAAAGATTTTATTTATTTGACAGAGAGAAACACAGCCAGAGAGGGAACACAAGCAGGGGGAGTGAGAGAGGGAGAAGCAGACTTCCAATCAAGCCTGATGCGGGGCTTGATCTCAGGACTCTGGGATCATGACCTGAGCCGAGGTCAGTCACTTAACCAACTGAGCCACCCAGGCGCCCCAGGGAAACAGAATCTTAAGCAGGTTCCAAACCCAGCATGGAGCCTGATGCAGGTCTCAACCTCACAACCCTGAGATCATAACCTGAAACGAAATTAAGAGTCAGACTCTTAACCAACTGAACCACCTAGGTGCCCTTTCTGTATGTGATTTTTTTTAAAAAAATGTATTATTTGTTTCAGGGGTACAAGTCTGTGACTCATCAGTTTTATACAACTCATAGCACTCACTGTAGCACATACACTCCCCAATGTCCATCACCTAACACCCCATCCCTCCCACTACCCTCCCATCCAGCAACTCTCAGTTTCTTTCCTATGATTAAGAGTCTCTTATGGTTTGTCTCCCTCTCTGGTTTCATTTTGTTTCATTTTCTCCTCTCTTCCCCTGTGATCCTCTGTCTTGTTTCTTGAATTCCTCGTTTATCAGTGAGATCATATTATAATTGTCTTTCTCTGATTGGCTCATTTTGCTTAGCATAGTACCCTCTAGTTCCATCCATATTGTTGCAAGTGGCAAGATTCCAGTTTTTTGATGGCTGCATAGTATTCCATTGTGTGTGTGTGTGTGTGTGTGTGTGTGTGTGTGTACACACACATATCACATCTTCTTTACCTATTCATAAAGCAAAATTTGTGACATTTTAAAAGGGCATTTACTTTTGCCTTTAAAATGTATATCATTTATCATAAAATGTGACATTGTGTGTAGGATCAGAACTACTCCTGTCCATTTGTGGAAATCAATTTAAATTATAAGACTCTTCTGGTGGTTCTTTACTGGCATTGTTTCCACATTACAGAGGGCTCTAAAGAGTAAGAGATCCATAGTATCTTACTAAGTTCAGAATTGCTTTTCATCTTAAAATCTTTATTGTTTTTCTAGTCTTGTAATGATTATCTATTCCTATACTCCTCAAGTGAATACTGTATGGATTGATCAGGTGAATTCTGGAAAGTTAGAATAGTAAGATGTTGAAGGTTTGTGACATACCAGGATTCTTATAGAGCTTGTTTTGTATTGGAGGGATGAGTTGGCAAGCATTTACTGTGTCTCAGCTGCAGTTTTGGGTCTGTGTCATGGTGTGGAAAATGCTGAGAACATAGACTCACTAGGGCTGTGTTGGAAAGTAGAAGTCTGGAATTTAAAAAATGATGATAAGCAAGCAACATGTGAAATTTATAATAGAGTTCTAAGTTTAGAGAGGGCAGTTGTAGAAGTTCAGAAAGATAGAATGAAAAGGGCTGGAGATACCAGGAAATCTTCATGTAAAGGGTAAGGGGGAGATTTAACTGGCCTTTAAGTGGGTACATTCTGGACTTATGATATGATGAAGGGAGGCCATTCTATATGAGAATACCATGGGAGTTAACTCTAGTGGTTGTGTTCATTAAGCACAGGGATACTGTGTGAGATATATGTGTGTGTGTGTGTGTGTGTGTGTGTGTGTGTGTGTATACATATATATATATATATATATATATATGCTGTTTTTCTTTAAACAGAGAGACATGTTAGTTTACATTTGGAGTTCTGAATGATCTTCTGATAGTGCATTTTCTGTGGCATAGAAAGGGAGTGGGTGATTGGATGTAGGTCAGTGGAAGAGAAGAACGAGACATGGGGCACTCTCAGTGTTGCTTTAGGGTCAAGATAGTTGGGTACAGGTGTTGAGGAAAAGCAGATTGGTAGTGCTGGTGATGTTAGTAGTGAGGGGATATGGAACTAAGGTAGTGATTTCTATTTTGGACATTCTAACTGTAAGGTGTCTGTATGACATTTATATGATATCCAGGGGCAGTTGTTACAAAGATTTGGAATTGGAAGGAGAGATCCAGATGTTATTAGGGAGAGGATATGATATAAGATAAAGGGCTTAGAAAGAACCCTGGGGAGTAATAACTGAAGAGAAAAAACAAAAAACAAGAAACTCAAAAAGCCATTGAGATTGAAATAGGATGGTGACTGAAAGAGGAGACGAAGTTGCCAAGGTTATGACCTTTCCATATTTACTTTGTTGTCCCATGCTGTTCAGACTTTTAATTTAAAAATTTCTGTTCTTTTAAATTTTTTATTGTTTGTTTATTATAGTTGGAAACTGTGGAGTTGGTGAACATAATTCCCCCAATCCCACCTGTAAGTCCTAGATTTGGGAAAATCCAAAATATTTCTTTAGTGGTTACTTCAGACATTGCAAATGGAGAAATTGGCTTCCTTAGCAATCTTCCAATCATTTTACATGAACCAGAAGATTCTGCTGCTCAAGTAGTAAGTAAGCTTTTTCTTATTGATGGGGCCTAATGAGTCTGAGATAAGGCATTGACTCTTTCCTTTTTTGTAGAGTTAACATACAGACTTAACAGACCTTGAAAAGCTTCACCATTTACAGCAAGTCTTCAATATGTCATTTGATACAAGTAACTAATGAATATATGATTTTTCCATCATCTTTTGCCCTATTTGTTAGAATTAAATTAGAATTAATTACTCATGGCCAGAATTGGGTATTTTTGATATAGATGCTTTTAGATAGTGCTATGACATTTGCCAGAGTGATAGCCAAACATAATTTTTCTTTTTTTGTTGGCCAAGTCACATGCATTGCAGGTATCCCTGATCTAGTGCATTTATTAGTGTTCCTCATGCTTGCCTTGGGCAGGACTAGGGTGGCTGCCTTGGGTTCTGTGCTTAGCAGTAGAAGTGATCCATTTGGATCAAGATGGTTCTGATTTTTTGTATTTTTTATTAATACACTGTTTCCTTCTAAAAATTAAAAACTAAAAACATTTAGAGAGTGGATTTTTTAAATTCAATATCTGTTGTCAATTTACCATTTCATATTTTTCCCCTTGAGGGAAATTAGTTTTGAGGGAAAGTTTTGGGCTCTGTAAACCCTCATTCTTTCCCCTCTGGGAAACGATGCAAATTTCCCTCAGTTCTCCTTCTCTTTGTCCCATCAATAGCCCAGGTCACACCCAATCCTTCAGGGTAACTCTTAATTTTTTTGTCTTCCTCAAGTATCTTATTTTGCTCACTAGTCTCCAGCCCTGACTGTTGCTAGTCAAATTAGCAGAATGTTAGTGAGGAAAATATCTTCCATTTTGCAAGATGGGTTGTGTTAAAAAGCAAAGAACAAAGAAGATACTTTTTTAGGGACTTACGAATAGTGTATCTACCATTAAGTATTCATTTATATTCTTTATTTGAAAAAAACTTTATCATTATCTACTATGATCCTTTTATTTTCTATATTTGAAATGTACGCATTTAAATAAAACTACCAAAAATAATTTGTTTCAGAATTATTATAGCTGCCATTTATTTAGCTCATACAGTGGAGATGCACTCTAATCCTCTCCACAAACTTGCAAAATGGGGAAGCCCTATCTTCATTTCACTTGAGGAAATTGAGGTCAGAGAGGTTAAGTAACTTGCTCAAGGTCACCAGAACTATGATTTGAGTATCTCAGTTTATTTCTACTGCATATATAGTATTTGTTAGAAACATTTCTTGTTCTTATTTATATTATTATTTTCTTTTTTTTTTTGCCTCCATCACTTTAGGATGAATTTTTCATAATTTTCTAGTTTTAATTACAAAAGTTTATCTTTCAGTTTATATTGTTGTCATTGTTGTATTACATTAATTCTTTTTTTTTTTTTTTTTTGGAGAAAGCCTGATGGAAATTTAATATTTAACCAACAGGTTCTGTGTTTTTTCCCACTATTCTTTGGCTATTAAAATATCCTTTTATTAAGACAATACAGGTTATGGATGTTTTTGGGTGGGAGCAGTTTTGCAGATAAATTTGATTAGCAAAAACTAATAAAAAGTTATATCTAAAATTATTTTTATGCTTAAAAAGAAGACATTTTCAGTTATATTTTAATGTTGTTTAATAGTTGGCCTCTCTATGCAGAATACGTATATCCATATGTGCATGCACTAACTGAAAAGCTTACATAATTTGTAGTATATATTTCAGGAGAAATCGTTCCTTTTTGTTGTTGTTGTTGTTTTTTGTTTTAAATAAGGTATGCATTCCCTTACACCGGGATGGAACTGATGGCCAGGCTACCGTCTATTGGAGTTTGAAGCCCTCTGGCTTTAATTCAAAAGCAGTGACCCTGGATGATATAGGTCCGTTTAATGGCTCTGTTGTGTTTTTATCTGGGCAAAGTGACACAACAATCAACATTACAGTCAAAGCTGATGACACACCAGAAATGAATGAGACAGTAACACTTTCTCTAGACAGGTAATAACCATTTAGGTGATGTTTATTTAATAACATTTATATGTTATGTTTGAGTTTTCCGAAATAATTTTGTTTTTTGTTTTAATTCTTTCCTCCATATAAAGCAAAGAGAAAAAACTAAATAGATAACATTTTGCTGGGCTTCTGACTTTGTGACATAGTGAAATTTACCCTGCTATTCATTATGAGGAAACAATAGACAGAGAATTTTTGGAAGGTATCAGATATAACAAAAGCATACCTAATACGTTGCTATATTAAAGAAAGTAGGCAGCAACAAATCAAAAATGTTAGGTTAAGCAAACAGCTCTGCCTGCTTCATTTTCAACAGGGGAGAGGATTAGAGCTTTTTTGAGTGAGTAAAAAGAAAGCATTAATCTTAATATAATGGAATTCTCTTTTTAACATAGAATTTGAACACTAAATAACGTATTTTTCAGAGAATCAAAAATACAAATTTAAGGGGTTTTCCTTCAGGAATAATAAGGATTTCCTTAACATTTCCTAGTGTATAATTTATACTAGGAAAGTATTACAGTCTCTCAAAGAGAGATTTTTTTTTCAGTAATTCAGAAAACCTCCAAAAGTGAAAAAAAGTTTTGTGTTTAACTGATGTCAGTTAATTTAAAACAAAATCAAAACCAAGCTTCTCTGTATTAAAGTTGATACATGTTAAAGATGGTTAGTGTGACTGGAGGGCTTTGCAAAATTCGTATTTTATAAACAATAAAAATCACAGATAAATTCAATTGGCATTATATTATTCTATATTAAGCAGGACTGAAATAGTAAAAATTATTTTTTGGAACCCCTGATCCTGTCTATATTTTACTATTAGATTTTTCTTGTGGATATTTTGTGTAAACACCTTATTTTTATGTCAACAAAAATAAAATATACATAATATAGAGAACAAATCTACTAAGTGCTGTATATTTTGTTTTTATAAGTGAATTCCTTTTTTATATATAAAGTAAAAACAACAAAGCACACAAAAAAGTAAAAAATCAAAAACAAATGTAACAGACTTACTGTCCAAATGTGTGCTTTTAATGACTTATGCTTTTAATCTGTATTTCACATTAAATCTTAAGGAAAAGTATTTCAAATTATTTTGAAAAAATCCGTGAAATGTAATGTAAATGAAAACTGAAAATTATGATTTTTCACTTATGTCATTTTCTTAAAAAAACATCTTATTTCTTTATTTGACACAGAGAGAGATCACAAGTAGGCAGAGAGGCAGGCAGAGAGAGAGAAAAGGAAGCTGGCTCCCTGCTGAGCAGAGAGCTTGATGTGGGCCTTGATCCCAGGACCCTGAGATCATGACCTGAGCCAAAGGCAAGGCTTTAACCCACTGAGCCACCCAAGCGCCCTCATTTTTTTTTTTTTTTAAGTTAGGTTTGAGTAATCATTAAATCAATGGGCAGTCTTAAAAAAAAAAAAGTAAAGAAAGAAAATGAATAGCATTTATTAACCAAAGATATAGCAATTCATAGAACCTCTTAGCTGAGTTTCTGCTTTGGCTAAGTGTTTAAAGAATGATTTAAATTTCACCTTTGAAAGTTCATAGTGAATATTTTTTATATTCTTTCAAAAGAATCATTTTTTAATTTGATCATATAAACCTTTAAATTACTTAAATATATTTTTTAAGTGTTTATTTCTCTCCTAAGGGGAAAAACAGTACACAAGGAAGTATAAATAATAGGCTAGAGTATTTCAGAAATTATTGGTTACTCTCTTCAAATACAGGCAGTTCATTCAATTTTATATTAAAATGTTTTAATTCAATTAGTAATAGTGTTTACTTGTATTATCTCAATTGTGCATGAGTAAGAATAAGCCAATAACATTTGAGTGTTCTAAGGCATATTTAGTTAAATGTGGAAAAGAACATCTACAATTTAAAATTATGTATTTTATCTAAACCTCATCTTGATTTTGCAAATTTTTAACAAAACTAAAATGAGAGAATGAATGGTAGTGCTATTACAATGTTGTGGTATAATAATGGAACAAATACAATTAACACTTTATTGTGGTAATATATATATATATATATATATATAGTCAAATTCAAATGCAAATTCTCTATATTTAGTACAGATGAAAGTTGCTCTGGAGTTAAAGTTTATGATGCTTTCAGTATCATACCAGTTAAAAATATTTTACTGTTTAGTTTTACCCAAATCAGAAAAAAATTTCACTATGTCAGTGTATTTCAGAAAAATTTTCATGTAGATTGTGTATAACCCCATATTTATAAGTAGTGTCATTTGACCTTAAAAATGAAGCCCTAGGGTTGTGCATGTTGGCATGTGTTTTTTAAGACTGAAAATGCATTACACTGGGGATCTGGAAAAGTATTTAGATTTCCTGATATGAAGTTCTATTTAAATAATATTTGTCAGAGTTAAAAGATAAAATGCTATCTTATGGCTTCTTAGTTATATTTCTATGCAAATGATGAAAGGTATGTATTTCTTTGCTTCCTAGAGTTTTTTATTTTTTCAAAGAATTACTGGCTTTAGATCTGAGGATGCAGATTTTAGTTTTTTTAAAAACCTCATTAAAGCTACCAAGTAATTGTAAGTCAAGCTGTGTGAGATTTGCTCAGCTGCTGTGGCTTGCAAGAACGCACAGTGCTTGGCAGACTCCAGGGCCTCAGAGCAGGCCTGGAAAGGAATGTCTTCAATGAATGTTGACATGCTGGCTGGCCGTGGGCTTATCTTCCCTAAGTGGAAACTGCTGAACCTCTTGCAAGCATTTGTCAATAGCAGAGAATCCAGTGTACAGAATTCCCATAAAGTGAACATTACTAGCTTGTGGGGGAAAAAATGAAAAGCTTTTTTTAGCTTTGTTTTTACTCTGTCGTTAGATTTCTAGCAGTATTAGTGAGATTTTGGCAAATGGTGTTTCTGTCTCCTTTTCTCCCTCCCACACTTCTTTCTGTGTTGACAGGGTAGAAACTGAAAGGTTTGTCGTGTATTTTGGGTAAGTGTACAGAATAATGCCTTGGTTTTGGTTATTCAGCTTTTTGCTTTTCAAGCCATTGTTTTAGACAAGGTTGTGGTTCTGCATCACCACAACTCTTGAGAAACTTTGCTTGATGCTTGTGCATGCTTTGTGTGTAGTTTTGTTTTCTAATGGTAAGGGAAGCATGTATGAAATATGGGTATATTTACTGTGAAAATCACATGATTGCATTAACACTGTAACAAATAACTGTCCTACTATTTGGGCTGTCTTCTGTGGTCAGGAGTATACTAGGTGTTGGTTGTCAGATTTTCAAAAGCTAGAGAAGGATGATAATTCTGATTTTCTATTACATAGGAAGTGAACTGTCTTTTTACATATTAATTGTGGCTTCATTGTAATTTTGAGGTCTGACCTTGAGTACTTTTTGATTCAACAGCAAGTGACATTTGGGGAGGTTTAGAACAGATTGAAGGTTTGAGAATTCTCAAAGGGCATCCTGGCTTTTAAACTTCCAGAGCTCTGCATCCCAGTCTCTTTGATCATTCTAATTATAACTGAGCATAAAAACCAGAAATATAAAAAAAAAATCTTCTTTAAATATGTTCTTTTGAGTGATGTACAGAAATTGCTTAACAAGTCACGCATCTCAGATCCATTCTATGCCATGTTTTTTTGGCATATGTTCTATATTTTCTTTTCTTTTTTTTTAAAGATTTTATTTATTTATTTTACAGAGAGATCACAAGTAGGCAGAGAGGCAGGCAGAGAAGAGAGGAGGAAGCAGGTTCCCTGCTGAGCAGAGAGTCCTATGGGGGCCTCGATCCCAGGACCCTGAGATCAGGACCTGAGCCACCCAGGCGCCCTATATTTTCTATTATAATAACAAAAAATAATGAGGTTAAAATTAAGGTGACTAGAATCATGTGAAAGGTCACAACATATTTCTAATATCTAATCATAACTTTGTTTATGTTTGATCGCTGTGGCTTGTTTTAGTCCGTGCAGTTATCCAGCTTTTAGTTTTATAATCTTATGTCATTTTTTAAAAAATGCAAGTGTGTGGGGCGCCTGGGTGGCTCAGTGGGTTAAGCCTCTGCCTTCGGCTCAGGTCATGATCTCAGGGTCCTGGGATCGAGGCCGCATCAGGCTCTCTGCTCAGCAGGGAGCCTGCTTCCTCCTCCCTCTCTGCCTGCCTCTCTGCCTGCCTCTCTGCCTGCCTCTCTGCCTACCTCTCTGCCTACGTGTGATCTCTCTCTCTGTCAAATAAATAAATAAAATCTTTAAAAAAAAAAAGAAAAATGCAAGTGTGTATAAACTTAAAACGATTTTATTTAAATGTATTTTCTAACTACATGTTACAAATTAAATTTTCCTAAAACTGTAAACCTGTAGATTTTATTTTTTATAAAAATACATTTATAGCCTTTGATTTATTATTTTATGGTGTATTTAGTATTTTTGGTGTATTTTTGGTGTATATAGGCAATGTTTGATTTCATTCAAATATGAAAGATACCATTAATTCAGAAATAGAAGTTCTTCCATAAATATTATGAGTAAAAGTATTTTGATCTTATGTAATTTTAATATACTTAAATTCAGTTTAGGTTTTAACTGCTAATAACCTTCATATTCATTATCTGGAAGCATTGTAAATATTGTAAATAAGGCTGCAAAATTCAGTATAAGATTATAGGTAGCAGATCCCTTTTTTCCTTTTGACTTCTCCAGGGTCAATATGGAAAATCAAGTGTTAAAATCTGGATATACAAGCCGTGACCTAATTATTTTGGAGAATGATGATCCTGGGGGAATTTTTGAATTTTCTCCTACATCCAGAGGACCCTATGTTATAAAAGTAAGTATGAAAGAAACTTCAATCCACTCTGTACTCACAACTTCAGAAGAACAATCTTGAAGAATCTGCACTTCATGGATTTTTTTTTTCCCTTTTAAGGAAGGGGAATCTATAGAGCTCCACATCACACGATCCAGGGGAGCTCTGGTAAAGCAGTTTCTACACTACCGAGTAGAGCCGAGAGATAGCAATGAGTTCTACGGAAACACAGGGGTGCTAGAATTTAAACCTGGAGAACGGGAGATTGTAATCACTTTGCTAACAAGATTGGATGGGATACCAGAGGTACAGGATATTTTTTTTTCTTTTTCTTTTGTGGAAAGTTGATAGTATCTAGTATATTATGAATATAGATATCTTAAACATTGACAAGAAGATACAGGAGCAGAAGTGAACAAGAAAGGCTTGAGAGGTCCTTGTATTTGCAAAAGAAAAAAAAAAGCTTAAAAAAACCCCCCGACATTCATTCAGCTTTGAATTATGTATATTTGTCCTACATAAAGAAATACCAAACGATATGAAACATGTGTGATCAGTTTTCATCTTCTTTAAGCTTTGTTTATATTTAACTTTATTTCATGTCACCTATTTGAACTTTTAATGATGTGGGTTTGAACTGAAATTTTTCTGTAAAATCACTTTTTAAAAAGGAATAAATTTAAGTTCATATTAATGGAACCACATATTGTTCCATTGTGTTTGCACACCAATATATAAGCGGCTTTTCATTAATTTTATTTTATTTACTCTTATTAATGTAAATAGCTCGATCATCAGTGTTCAGGCCCAATCTTCTTACTATGTTAGTATAGCATCGTGGTTTATCTTTTCCCTTTTTGGATAATGTATACTTTCATATCTGATGTCTCACTTAAATGGTAGGAGAATGTTAAACAAGTTTTTTTAGGAATTATATTCTCGAATAGATATATTTTTATTTGCTTTAAAATTTCACCTTTATATTTTTCCTAATTTGACATGTTCATTTTAGTTGGATGAACACTATTGGGTGGTCCTCAGCAGCCATGGTGAACGGGAAAGCAAGTTGGGAAGTGCTACGATTGTCAACATAACGATTCTAAAAAATGATGATCCTCATGGGATTATAGAATTTGTCTCTGATGATCTAACTGTTATGATAAATGAAAGTAAAGGAGACGATACCTATAGTGGTAATTTATTCTGCTTCTTATATTCTAGTACTGTTTACTGAAGAGGATATTACTCATGTTTTAGTTTATTTCTTTAGTGAATAGTCATTTTTAGCTGTCCATCTGCCTTAAAAATTACATATAGTATAGATATTAATATTTAAAAATTATATTTAGGATTGCTATTTTTATTTCTTGCATCAGTATTGTGATGATAACTGATGATTTCAGTTATGTTTTGATATCAATTAACCATATGTGGTAGAATTCAAACACCAAAGAATGAGACGAGTCAAATAAGAAAGATTTTAAATCTGGAATTACTGCTAGGGAGCTATTGCAGTGCCCTGAAATGAGAAGGAGCTTATTTTTAGAGCAGTGTCTGTCAGGTGAGAAAATTACTTTTGAGTGTGCAACTTCCTCTAGCTGCTTTTAGCATAAAGCCTTGTAGAACTTGGTTATAGGTCTGCCTAATTAATCACCATTCTGTTCCCTGTGCAGAATGATTTCTAAAACCCCAAACTGTGATAGAAAAGATCAAGTCCATTTATTTTATACATTTTATACCTGAAGAAAGAAGACTAGATTACTACATTTACATATGTATCTTGAGGCTATCTAAGCAAATGATTGATTTATTAAAAAGAGTTCTTATTTTTACTTTTGTTTTTTGAGCAGTTTCTTTACTCATCATTTTAGAATTGTTAAATATATATTCATATATATTATACACATTTGTATTTCACAGCTGTTTATGATCTAATAAGAAATCGAGGCACCTTTGGTGATGTTAGTGTATCATGGGTGGTTAGTCCAGACTTTACACAAGATGTATTTCCTGTCCAAGGGACTGTTTTCTTTGGAGATCAGGAATTTTCAAAAAACATCACCATTTACTCCCTTCCAGATGAGGTAAGTATTGCATATGCAAATTTCTTTATTTGTTATCATTGCTTAATAATAATAATAATAATTTTTTAAAATTAATTTATTTGACAGAGAGAGAGAGAGATCACAAATAGGCAGGCAGAGAAAGAGGAGGAAGCAGGCTCCCAGACGAGCAGAGAGCCCGATGTGGGACTTGATCCCAGGACCCTGAGATCATGACCTGAGCCGAAGGCAGAGGCTTAACCCTCTGAGCCACCCAGGAGCCCTTAATAATTATTTTTTATGTAATAATCAGACATCTGGCAATATATTTTGTCATGAAAATAAAGAATGCAGGTAGGATAATGTCTAAATAGAAGCCGAGAGAGAAATATTTTTGGTTTCCCTGAAGGCATCTTTAGCTCTTACAAGTTACAGTTGCCAGTGAAACGGTATAGATGTTAAATATCAGGGATTCAAGGTGAGGTTAAGTTCTCAGCTTATACTTTGGCCTTTGAATCCTATTGGTGCATTCTCAGAATCACGATAGTCACCAGATGGATCATGGATCCAGGATGATGCTCGTTTTATTGGTAATGAAGAGAAAGAACTTAGGAACAATGGGAGTGGGCCTTTCTGAGTAAAGCTGTATTTAAATGGTCGCAGAAACCTGCCTTCTTTCACTTGGGCTTGTTCCTTGAGGCACAAAATTCCAACGCTCTTCTATTTTAGGATATGGAGAATACCCTTACATGATGGTAGAATGAAAGAAAAACAGTGTCCACCTAAAGGTTTATATAGACTCAGATATGGTGGAGAATCTCATCTTGATAGGACATGAGAATGAGGTCTTTATGGGTGAAGCTTCAGTAAGGCTTGTAAGAGGCCTTTGAGAGCTAGCTGAGCTTTTGTTACTATCATGACCTCTGGACTGAAAATTTATTTTTCTGTTTTTTTCTTATAAACAACATATATCCCATCTTCTTACAGAAATAATATGACCTATGTAGTATTTATATTTTTATCTTAGTAAGCAAAATATCTTTATTTTTATTAAATTTTATGGGTCAGAATGAAGTAGCTTTTTGGATGACCTGCACATTAGAATTTTTTTGGGGTCTGAGTCCTTCTTGAATCAGAAATGGCAATGAATGTTAGTCCTATCATTAATAGAGCTATTTTTTTAAAAGATAAAAAATTATTTAGGAATATGTAAAGAAGTTATTTGTACAAATCACCTAACTTAAAACGTGTTGCATTTTCCAAAAGATTCCAGAGGAAATGGAGGAATTTACCATTACTCTACTTAATGCCACTGGAGGAGCTAAAATAGGAAATAAAACGACTGCAACTCTGAGGATTAGAAGAAATGATGACCCCATTTATTTTGCAGGTGGTGTTGCTATCTTTTTTGAGCTTCCATCTTTTAAACAGATAGATATGTTTTCAATAACTTTTATAATTGAACATTTTCAATAAAGCACAGTTAAAGCTTATTTTTAAATATGATTTCATGATTTGTTTGGATGATCATTATTCAATCCACTTGATGTTTTAAGAAATATTTTTAAAGGTCTCGTGAAGGAAAAAGAAAATAAAACAAGTTCTGTTTTACTAGCTTTGTTCTCCTTCTGCCTTCAATTTCCAAGGGATTTCTAATGTGTTTGTGCAAGAAAGGATACTTTTCCATGAAATTTCTTCCAGTTCACGATGTAGCCAGTTCAGGGTCTGGGTATCATACTCACAGAGGCTCACTTACTTCATAACTCATCTTTACTGGACATGTTAATTAAGCCTTCCCCATTCTTGCATTTTAATTCTTTCTTTAAAACTCTCACCACTCAAGACATTTCTTAGTTTTTATTTTATTTTATTTCAAATATAGTTAACATACAGTGTTATTTTATTTTTTATTTTATTTTATTTTATTATTTTATTTTATTTTATTTTATATATTTTTTAAAGATTTTATTTATTTGACAGAGAGAAACACAGCCAGAGAGGGAACACAAGCAGGGGGAGTAAGAGAGGGAGAAGCAGGCTTCCCGCCGAGCAGGGAGCCCGATGTGGGACTCCATCCCGGGTCTCCGGGATCATGACCTGAGCCGAAGGCAGTCGCTTAACCAACTGAGCCACCCAGGCGCCCCCATACAGTGTTATTTTAGTTTAAGGTGTACAGTCTAGTGATTCAGCACTTCGGTACATCACCTGGTGCACTCCTTAATACCCTCATCTATTTCACCCATCCCCCTCCCCTCATTTCCCCTCTGTTAACCACCAGTTTGTTCTCTATAGGTGACATTTTTTAGTTTTATTTTTGAGCTTAATTGGTATCTACTTCTTTTTTAAAAAAAAAAAGATTTTATTTATTTATTTGACAGAGAGAGAGAGAGAGAGAGAAAGAGAGAAAGCAACACAAGCAGGGGGGAGCAGGCTCCCTGCTGAATAGGATGCCCAGTGAGGACTTGATCCTAGGACCCTGGGATCATGACCTGAGCTGAGGGCAGATGCTTAGCTGACTGAGCCACCAGGTTCCCCAGTGTCTAATTCTTTGTTAAGTCCTTTTTTGCAAGCTCTTCATTTTACAATTGCAGGAATCTTTTAGGCTCTTAAATTTTATTGATTCATATCCTTAGCCATCAGTTAACATGTTCATAATGAATTAGTCCTGTGCTCGCCTTTTAACTGCAAAAATATAATATAAGGTATCTGGGTTTGTTCTCAAGGAAGTTACAATCTAAATTTGGAAATGAGGTATATGGAACTATAGACCGAGGATTTCAGATAGGATCTAATTTATTGACAAATTAGGAGTTGAAGACAATGAATTCTGTAGGAATTAAGGCAAGGGGAAGGTTATTGACCAGAAGTCATCAGAGAAACCTTCATGTAAGAGTTGGCACCAGAGCTGAATCTTTTAAGCAAAGACACAATGAAGAGTATTTGTTGTGTGGGCAGGGGGAAACGTAAAGTGATTGGAAAATATGTAAATGGGATCAGAAAAGCTCACATTTTCCTTCTCTTCATCAATATTTCAGAACCTCGTGTGGTGAGAGTTCGGGAAGGTGAGACTGCTAATTTCACAGTTCTCAGAAATGGATCTGTTGATGTTGCCTGCACTGTCCAGTATGCTACGATGGACGGGAAGGCTACTGCAAGAGATGGAGACTTTGTTCCTGTTGAAAAAGGAGAAGCTCTTGTTTTTGCAGTAGGAAGTCGAAAGCAGAGGATATCTGTATTCATTAATGAAGATGACACCCCAGAAACAGATGAGCCCTTTTATATTATCCTCTTTAATTCAACAGGTAAATAAATCATATTTTTATGGCAGAGCTGTTGTTTTAGTGCTTTTATCAAGATGACATTAAGTGTTTAACTGTCATCGATGACTGTTTAAGAGAATTGCTTGTTTTATTGCTCTCTTGAGGGAGCGAGGAACATATGTATTGAATCTTCATGTACCTGGTATACTCTGTGTCATTATGTTTAATCTTTTTCCACAATGTAGCACATGGAGAAAAGTATGATATTATGTAAGGAAAAGAAATCTTCTAGCTAAAGCTACCCTGAGCCTTGTTTAGTAATCCAAGGTCGTAGGGCATCAGTATTCTGTAAGCCCTTGCTCTTCTAGTGTGACCGGGCATACTGACTGGGAAGCTGCATTCTGTGGATGGCTGAACACAACTGGTTGTTTGATAATTCTGTGGAGCCGTTGCCATGATGAATGGTAATTTGCAAGGGGGAAAAGATAGGCTCTTTCTTCTTCTCTGTGCTGTAAGTAAAGCAGGATGTTTGCACCTCAGTAGTTGGGTCCTGAGAATATTTTGACCGGACTTCTAGCAAATTAGAGCGGTTTTAGCTTGTCTTTATATTTATTCGTTTAAGTGCACAAAGAGCTATTTTCTTCTGAACCTTTTGAGAATAAGTTGAAGACAGAATACCCCATCACCTCTGAATACATCAGTACATTTTTCCTACAAAGACATTCTCTTATATAACCACAGTATAATCATTAATATCAGGAAGTTAACATTAATATAGTCATTGCTTGAGACACCCTTCAGATTTCTCCAGTTGTCCCAATAATGTTCTTTCTAGCAAAATCATGCATTGAATTTAGTGGTCATGTCTCTTTAGTCTCTTCAATTTGGAGTAGTTCCCCAGTCTTTCCTTATCACCTTTATAATGCAGAAATTACAGGCTAGTTGTTTTGTAGAACATCTCCCATTTTGGGTCTCTTCAGTATTTCCCCATTATTATTAGTTTCAGGTTTTCATAGAATTGATTCTCTGCTCTTTTTTTTTTTTTTTTTAAAGATTTTATTTATTTGACGAAGAGAAACACAGCCAGAGAGGGAACACAAGCAAGGGGAGTGAGACAGGGAGAAGCAGGCTTCCTGCTGAGCAGGGAGCCCGATGTGGGACTCGATCCCTGGTCTCCGGGATCATAACCTGAGCTGAAGGCAGTTGCTTAACCAACTGAGCTACCCAGGCACCCCTGATTCTCTGTTCTTACCATCTCTTCATTTGATACGTGATTTTGTTTTGTCCCTTTACTGCAATATTTACTTTGACCACAATTTTGGTAGTGATTGCCAGGCTTCTCTGTTGCACTTTTGTCTTTGAAACTAATAAATATTTTGTGGGGATGATATATTATGCAAATGTCCTATAACTCATCAAACGTTCACCCTTTATCAGTATGGACTCATGATTTCTATTTAATGTAGTAGGTTATATTTCACTATCTGGGTGGTCAGATTTTTCAGATTTGGTTAGTGGCAGCCTGTTTAAGAGGACTTTTTTTTTGTCTTTTTGAGACGTGCCTATTACTCTGTAAGCACTTCCTTACTTTCTGGCACAGCAAGCTGTTCCAAACTCATACTTTTATTGTCACAACCCTGAAATTAATCATTTTTCCAGGAAGCCCTGGTTCCTTTTGGTGAAGAATATTATTTAGAAACTAGAATCGGGGCATTAGCTGAGCTTGTTGTTACTGAGCTTATGCTCCTCCCAGGCCTTTCTAGTGTACAGAGATTGGGAATATTTTTATGTAGGTATGTTTTTCCCTACACATAACATGTATACTTTTACATCTACAGTTTTATATCCAACTATATATTGAAAACCATGAGCTCACAACAGTATTACTATTTCTGTCTATTATCACAGGGTTTGTTCTAGTTTTCTTTCTTTCCATATTTATCCCTCCCTTCTCAAAGAGTATGAAATTAAGCCCCCATTATTTTGAATATATTTACTTCTTTGATTAAGTCCCCCTGGATCCACTTCCCATTGCTTCTGGCTTCCTGCTCTGGGATTTCCCCACCCCCATATAGATGCCTTCCCACTCCACTCTGACTCAACATCCAATAGGAAGGTTTTCTCCTGTGAGGATGCCCTCTTCTCCCACCTTGTCCTGGGTGACGGTTGTGCCACACTAGTCCACCCTTGCCATGAATGCCTGCTTGTGCTTTACCTTGTATCTTTTGGACTGAAAAATTCATAAAGAGGAGAAGGAAAAGAAAGATAACCTAATTTTTGTTTGTGCTGTGTTTCTCTACCATTTTATCTATCTATGTCTCTCTTCGGTAGTGTCTCTCTATTTCCTTTCTCTCTTTTTCATTTTTCACACAACTTAGTAAGAAAAGTAAAAAAACATCATGTTACCATCTTATGAGGAACGATTAAACTTTATAAAATAATGTCCAAAAAAAATTTGACAGTTGCAAAAAACCCCACAATTAGGCCTTATGTAGACAAAAAAACATTTTGATGAATTCAATCATTGTCCTGAAATTTAAATGAAAAAAATTGCTACAGGTAAAAATAATTTTGGCGATATAAAAGTGAAAACCAGAAAGTTTTGCTGTCATGTAGAAAGTGGATGAAGATACGCTGTTGTCTTAATATAGTTTATTGTAGGAATAAGTTCTTGATTCCATTTATTACTTTGGTGTCATTCTGGGGAAAATTATTGTGTCCCAAACATCTCTGAGGTCAAAATGTCGCTGGGCTTAAATCATTATCAGGAACAAAATGTCACTATGATTAAAATAGTGGATCGGAACATCTAAACCTCTTATAAAGAGAGAAAGGATTGGCATTTATTTTGTAAAATGCATCATTGGGGAAATATATAATTGATATTGGAAGAGAGGGATGGAGAGAGAGGTGTCATTAGATAGCTGGCCTGAGGTACACTGTCACTGCATTTGTCTTCAGTATTTTTCCAGATGTGGTGCCATCTGAGGATCTAATGACTTTAGCTATGAAGACTTGGATGACGTAATGTGTTTTTACATCCCTTCTTTGTTCTTTCTCTTCCACTTTTCTCTCTTCAATGATGTTACAACATCGAGGGTCTGAGGGGGTCAGTGGTGGGAAGCCTGGACGGGCAGCATCTCCAGCATGACCTCATGCTGGCAGTGGATATCTGTGCCTATAGTTACTGTTCACAGTGTATGTTCTAAGATTGAATTATTGGATCAAAGAATGTTGCCATCCTCAGAGCCCTTGTTAAATACTCTCCATTCTCATTGTGGAGAGACAGAATGAGTTTTTAGTACCATCTGTGATATGTTGCATGACAAATGCACATGAGAGCAGAACCCTGACAAAATTAGATTTTCTTATTTTTGTTTTTCTTCGATTTTATGATGCATTTTTAGTTTTTTTTTTTTTAACTGACTGAGCCACCCCGGTGTCCCATATATATATATATATATATATATATATTTTTTTAATATTTTATTTATTTATTTGACACAGAGAGAGATCACAAGTAGGCAGAGAGGCAGGCAGAGAGAGAGGAGGAAGCAGACTCCCCGCCGAGCAGAGAGCCCGATGTGGGCCTCGATCCCAGGACCCCAAGATCATGACCTGACCCGAAGGCAGAGGCTTTAACCCACTGAGCCACCCAGGCGCCCCCTTATATTTTTAATTTTTTTATCACTCTATATTGTCAGCATTTTCTATACAATGATTTACTGTTTATTTTTTATGTTTTTTCCATCTGTTTTTTTTTTAAAGATTTTTATTTATTTTGTCCCTCTCTTCCCATTGGCTGATCATCAAGTTAGTTTGAGTAGAGTTGTATATTTATACAAATTGTTTTTAATGTGCTGGTTTGCTACATATAATTTCTGTTTCTATAATTTTAGTTTTAGGTGTTGCCCTCATCTGATTTTGAAAGTTTTCTTTCATTTCAGCTAACATTCATAAATGACTTTTGTGTAGCAATTATGTAGCTCTGCTCTGCTACAGCACAGAACTGATTAAAAGGGGTTTGTCCAAGGATCTTACAGTAAAATGTGTATTTGTGTGTGTGTGTGTGTGTGTGTACTAAATTAATGTGGTAATTGTTATGATACATGACAAATTGGGAAGTGCTACAGGAGCACAGTGAAGATGTTCTTACCTTAACTTTGGAATTCAAGAAAGAATTCCTGGAAGATATGTTACTTGAACTGGTCCTGAGGACTAAAAAGTGTTGAGAGAAGATGAGGAGGAAGTTGCTCAGGGAAACAGGAGAAGGAAAGAGGAAGAGCTTTGGACTTTGGGAAGTGATGAGAAGAGACCTGATGTCTTGGTAGTAACAGGACTGACACACTCTGGATGGAATTTGAGTAGAGGAATCAATTTCAGCAACATAAAGATTGCTTTGTTCTGTGTATGACCGGATCAAACTACTGCCTGAAGACAAAGATTTAAAGGGAAATGCTAAAGCCAGTCATTCCAATTAATATGAACTGGAATTTTTTTAATGCTATGGGATCATCCTTTTATTATTTTTATGAAATGAATCTACCTCAAAACTTTGGAATTAAATAAAACTGTGTTTTGATTTCTAATTAAACTGAAGCAATATTCCTATTGCAAAGAGCAGTATCATGTATACTTTTCAGTGAAGTACATCTTCTGTAATTACATGTTGCCACAAAGACAAGCTACGCTAAACTTATTTAGGCATCTCTCTCTAATTTATGACCTTCAGTGAGGAAATGCCTGCTGAAATTTGAACTTCATTATAAACTTTTTCTTGACTTAAAATATGAATTTAATGGCAACTTAAGTAATTCTTTGTTATTTTGACTTTTTAATTTAGGTGACACAGTAGTATATCAATATGGAATAGCTACAGTGATAATTGAAGCTAATGATGACCCAAATGGCATTTTTTCTTTGGAGCCTATAGACAAAGCAGTAGAAGAAGGAAAGACTAATGCATTTTGGTAAGTGTATTTGAATCAGGTAAATTCAAAATTGGATAAAATAAAAACTTTAGTATGTACAAATTTGAAATATTGCTAATAGCTCAGAAATTTAAAATTGGTTAGGAATTGAGTAATTTCAAAGGTGGTAGTCCAGATGAATGGTAAACTTTGTTTATGTTGTTGCCACTTGTTTAAAAAAACAACAACACTTTATGTGCACCTGGGCGGTTCAGTTGGTTGGGCATCTGTCTTTGGCTTGGATCATAATCCTGGGGTCCTGGGATCAAGTACCTCATCAGACTCCCTGCTCAGGGGACAGTCTGCTTCTCCCTCTGCCTTTCACCCTGCTTGTGCTCTCTCTCAAATAATAAAATCTTAAAAAAATTTTTTTATGGGGTAAGGGGAAATTATAGTACCTGCTCTCTTCATCCCAAGTTCTGTCAGATGACACGATGGAGAGACTTGAGGTATCTGCCGTCTTCTCCTTTGCTTTTGAAAAACTTTTGCTAGTTCTCATCTTAATATTTTTTGATTGCGTTTGGAATTTATCCTTCGGTTTGTACTTTGAAGACTATGACTTTTAAGACTGCTTCTCTTTGTTATTTAAAGTTCTGCCTCTTTCTCTGACCATGAGATTCATCATAGTTGCTTAGTAAGGACTGGCTTGCTGGTTTATATTAAAGACAATAAATAGAAAAAGAATATTTCTGAGATAACACTGAAAGCTATCATTAGAGTAAAATTCACTGCTTATACATTTCTCATAAAAATTAATTTTCTTTAATTTGTTATGTAGGATTTTGAGGCATCGAGGACACTTTGGCAATGTATCTGTGGCTTGGCAGCTGTTTCAGAATGATTCTGCTTTGCAGCCTGGACAAGAGTTCTATGAAACTTCAGGGATTGTTAACTTTATGGATGGAGAAGAAGCCAAACCAATAATTCTCCATGCTTTTCCAGATAAAATTCCCGAGTTCAATGAATTTTATATTTTAAAGCTTATAAACATATCAGGTGCTATGTTTCTTCATCTTTTTTATTTTACTACTGAAATTTAATGTTTCACAAGTAAATAATGAGAACTGTATAGGAAATGCAATTAATGAAGAAGGAAGTGTATCTTGATTATCCAATTTTAAGTGTCAAAAACACCCTTTTTGATAGGAACGTTATTTTTCACATTCATTTTGTGGTCTTAGCTTGATTGAGTTTTATGGGTGGAGACTTACATTAATTTTCAAACTTGTAAATAGATTTTTTCCACACCAAGTAGAGTATCTCCAAAAAAATATTAATGGAAGTTAGGAAGTACAGATTCTTGGTATCTCAAAGCTTCATCTTTGTGCCATTTAAACAGTTTAAACAATTTTCCCATCACTTTTTGTTTTAGGCACAGGAATTAAAACTATCTTTTCAGGCTTGATTGATTATTAATGAAATTATTCTGAACCAAAATACCCCTGAAAATATTTGTTCCATTGATCAATGAATGTGTTATTTAACCAGAAGTTGCTAGTCAGATTCCATTTGTCTTTACCTTATATTATAAAGTACTTCAAATTCTGATTTCTTATTCATTATAAATCATCTTATTACAGGTGGATCCCCAGGTCCTGGGGGCCAGTTAGCAGGAACTAACCTCCAGGTGACAGTAATGATTCCATTCAATGATGATCCCTTTGGAGTTTTCATTTTGGATCCAGATTGCTTAGAGAGAGAAGTTGTAGAAGATGTCCTCTCAGAAGATGATATGTCTTATATTACCAACTTTACTATTTTGAGGCAGCAGGGTGTGTTTGGTGATGTACGAGTAGGCTGGGAAATACTGTCCAGTGACTTCAGGGATGGTTTGCCTCCAATGATAGATTTTTTGCTGGTTGGAATTTTCCCCAGCACTGTGCATTTACAACCTCACATGCGGCGTCACCACAGTGGAACAGATGCTTTGTACTTCAGTGGACTAGAGGGCGCATTTGGAACTGTTAATCCAAAATATCATCCTTTCAGGAATAACTCAATTGCCAACTTTACATTTTCAGCTTGGGTAATGCCCAATGCCAATACAAATGGATTTGTTATAGCAAAGGATGATGGTAATGGAGGCATCTACTATGGGGTAAAAATTCAAACAGATAAATCCCATGTGACACTTTCTCTTCATTACAAAACTCTGGGTTCCAATGCTACATATATTGCCAAGACAACAGTCACAAAGTATTTAGAAGAAAATGTTTGGCTTCATCTTCTAATTATCCTGGATGATGGTATAATTGAATTCTACCTTGATGGAAATACAATGCCCAGAGGAATCAAGAGCCTGAAAGGAGAAGCCATTACTGATGGTGAGTGTCATCTTTATAAATAGGATTCTGAATTTTGGTTTTTTAAAAAAATTTGATTTCTTAAGAAGGCTAACAGGCATTTAAAAATCTGCTTGTGTATTTAATTCCTTTTCTTTTTCTCCTCCTCCTCCTCCTTCTTCTTTTAAAAAACATTTTATTTATTTATTTGACAGAGAGAGCAAGCACAAGTAGGTAGAGTGGTAGGCAGAAGGAGAGGGAGAAGCAGGTTCCCTACTGAACAGGAAGCCTGGTATGAAGCTTGATCCCAGGACTCTGGGATCATGACCTGAGCCAAAGGCAGCCGCTTAACATACTGAGCCACTCAGGTGCCCTGGTTTAATGTCTTTTTAAATAAAACTTATACTTACCAAGACCACAAGTTCTGTACTGAGTGTTGCAGAAATGAATCAGTGTCTGCCCTTGAGGTGCCTAAAATAGGTTCTGGGAGAGAGATATGCAAAGAAATCACATCTGTGTGTTGTAGGAAGAAAGAAAAAGATTGTGAAGGAGGAATATTTATCCTTCCACTGGTAGGAGGAGGGATGGGGCATGATAATTCTATGTTAGAAAAAGAACAGAGATACAGAAATGTGAAAAAGCATATTGTATTTGGGGAACTGATGCTTGGGAGGTCTTGTTGGAGGCAAGTTTAAAGAGGAACCAAAAAAGAAAAAGTACTTTTAAATGCCCAGCAATTACAAGGGTCTATAATATCAGTAGGCCAAGTGGTGAATTCTTAGGAGAGCTTTGAAGAAATAATCTTTGTTGTCCTTATGCTGGATTACATCCTGTTTCTTTGAGAAATACATCTTTGTGCATATTTAAACACAAATATTGGTTATCTCCATTATAATCACCAATTCCTTCCCAGCCCCTCCAGCCCAGGATGTGATTATTTTTTGCTTAGTAGGAAAGCAGAGCACAGCTTGTATTGTTATACCTTAATAGATTATTTTCCTTCTGAACCTCCTGTACTGGATATCTGATTGTATTTTTTTGTTCCCAGTAGAAAAAAAGATGGGCAAAGGAAACAACATGCATACATTACTGATTTCAACTGCAAGGATTATGTTTATAGCACATTGTAGCATTAAATTAGTCACCTTTTGATTGTGTGAATACATTGATTCATTTGGTGATGGCGTGAGGTAGAATGAGAGTGGGAAAGATTGAAGAAAGTGAGACCTGGGTGTTTCTTTTCTCTGTTTAGTTTACTGCAAGGAACTTAGATTGTTTTTGTAATTTGTATCTTGGAAAGGAAAACTTTTAGTCTATATAAAATTTAAAATTTATTGGTGAAATATATGTTATAGAGCATAAAATGTATAAAAGTGTACATATTGCAAGTGTAGGTAGATCAGTTTTTAAAACTTTAAATTCATCAGTGTCAGCACCCATGTAGCTAGCCCCATGATCACGAAACAGCATTCCAGAAGCTGCTGGCTCTTCTCCACTCACTCACCACACTGCCTACTTTCTATTGCCATTTCTAAGAGCAGAAGATTAGCTTCTCCTGTTTTTTAATTCATGTAAATAGAGTTGATCAGTGTGTATACTTGAGGGCCTGGCTTCTTTTGCCCAGTATTGCTGATAATGTTTATCCATACTTTTGCCTGTTGTAGATGTATTCCTTACTACTAAATAGTCCACTCAGAACCACTGGGAAACGCAAGGGGGCCACGGTGATAATAATGTGCCAGGATACTTCTGACTACCCTGAATGAACATCTAGGTAGTGACTTGTAAAAAGTGCCTTGGTGGATGATTTTGATAAAAAATATTGCTTTTTACTTTTTCCCCAAAGCACTGCCAAGATCTCATCTTATGTAAATGTCTTACTTGAGTTATTGGAGAGGGAATAAGTAAAGAAGTAAGAACTGGTAAATTTTTGAAAAAGGTTGTTACTGATATAGAGTAATATAATTGGGCTGCATGTTGTGATTACCATCAACATGTCTGTAAGACTTGCCTATGATACTTTTCCTGGGGAGGAATACTTCTTTTTCTATATCCATTGCATTGTTTTGGTAAAGAGTTATATTTGGTCCATGAAAACTTTTGTTGAATTCCACGGCTTTCTTTAACTCAAGATGTGTTTCTAATAGATTAAGCCTTGATGTTCTCGAAGAATAGTAATATAAAAGTTTAAAAAATGGTGACTGAATTGAATCATTGCATTCTTAAGTGCACAAGGAAATTTTAAAATTTTCTGGAAGAAATGTCTAAATATACACTGAACCACACATGTATACATATACACACATATATACACGTGTACAAAATATCCTTTAATACACAATATCTTAAATACCAGCAATTACAGATTCATTTCTCATCATAACAGAAAATAGCTTTTATTTGATTATATTCTCGTCATATGTTTTACTTATCTAATAAAACCTCTCAACAAAACTGGTTCACTTTCTAATCACACTTGCAATGTGGGACAGTATGCTTGTGTATATTGTAGCAGTTAAACCCATTTCTAATTTCAGGTCCTGGAACACTGAGAATTGGGGCAGGAATGAATGGCAATGACAGATTTACAGGTTTGATGCAGGATGTGAGGTCCTATGAACGGAAACTGACCCTGGAAGAAATTTATGAACTTCATGCTATGCCAGCAAAGAGTGATTTACACCCTATTTCTGGATATCTGGAATTCAGACAAGGAGAAACTAACAAATCATTCATTATTTCTGCAAGAGATGATAATGAAGAGGAAGGAGAAGAATTATTTATTCTTAAACTAGTCTCTGTATATGGAGGAGCTCGCATTTCTGAAGAGAATACTACAGCAAGATTAATAATACAAAAAAGTGACAATGCCAATGGCTTGTTTGGTTTCACAGGAACCTGTATACCAGAGGTAAGTAGTGAGCTTGGGGAATTTTGGAGTTAAAAGAATTCATTGTAGGTGGATTTGTTTGGAAGTTCGGGAGTAGGCTTTCTTTCATTTGGTAAGCGTGCTTAACTATCTGCTGTAAGTCCAGAAGTGTGCTAGAGCCAAAGGTTGCAAAAGTAAATTGTAAGGTCTTTGTTCTTAAAAGTTCACAGTTTGATTCAGAAGCTGATAAAAGTGATAATGAGTTAGCCAATGAAACTTTGGCCATTATTTTTAAGGTTAATGTACTTCACAGAATGCACAGAATATTCCATGTGTCATTTACTTTGGCTACTCTTTGGATACTGCATAAGTAAATGAAATAATAGATATTGAAAGCTTCTGAATGATAGTAATTGAAACTTTATTAAAATGTGATTTTTGTTTGTTTGTTTGTTTTGGTGAAATGTACTTAAGTAGTTACAACATTCTTCCTTGTTGGGTGTGATGTCTTCCTTATCATCTTTCTTGGCCAGCTTCATTCATTAGGCTGTTTTACTGTCCTTATCAGTTCTTTCCAGGTTTTTGAAGATTCATAATCATCTTGGTTTCCTGTTCAGTAATGTGAGATCTCATAATACCACTTCACAGGTGTTGAGTATGTTAACAGCTCCATGCCCATGAAAGGATGCCAAGGAACAAGAGTCCTTCCCTTTGCAAGTCATTCTTGTAGATTTAGAAGGGCATTTTTGTAAATTGAAATAATTAAGAAAACCATGAACTAGTAGAGGGTGAGAAAAAGTACCTTGGTCGTAGGCCTGATGTAGCTCAAGTTGGGGAACTAGCTCTCTGGAATGCCTTTTTTTTTTTTAAAGGTTTTATTTATTTATTTGAGAGAGAAAGAGAGAACATGAGAGGAGAGAAGGTCAGAGGGAGAAGCAGACTCCCTGTGGAGCTGGGAGCTGGATGTGGGATTTGATCCTGGGACTCCAGGATCATGACCTGAGGCAAAGGCAGTTGCTTAACCAACTGAGCCACCCAGGTACCCTCTCTGGAATGTCTTATTGCCCTTCTTAGCTCTTTGGTTTGGTGATAATCATAAGAGATTTTCAAATAGGGACTTTTCCTATACCAGAAATACTAGAATATCCTACAGTAGGGAGGGCGAATGCCATAGAAATCGATAACTTAGGGGCCCCTGGGTGGCTCAGTTGGTTAAGCGACTGCCTTCGGCTCAGGTCATGATCCTGGAGACCCAGGATCGAGTCCCACATCGGGCTCCCTGCTCGGTGGGAAGCCTGCTTCTCCCTCTCTCACTCCCTCTGCCTGTGTTCCCTCTCTAGCTGTGTTTCTCTCTGTCAAATAAATTAAAAAAATCTTTAAAAAAAATCGATAACTTAAAGAACAAATATATTTATCTATAATAATAATACTTTTAATTATCCAGTCATTAAAGAATTTTACATGTTAAATTTTCTATCTCCCTGACAATGCATAATACACCTGCAACAGATATTACTTATGAATCGCTCCACTTAATAAGGTTAGAAACTGAAGCTTAGAGACCTGAAAAAATAACCCAAGTTGAATTACATGAGACAAAATCAAATGGGTGATTCAAAGCTTGGCAGTTATCAGAACTAAATAAACATCAATTTTACTTTTGTTCTTCTAAGATACAGTGGAAGGAACTGGAATTTGAACCTATGTCTTATAATTTCTAATTTTTTTTTCTCCCTATATTTTTAGTATCATCATCTCTATTTTTAAAAAGACAGGTGGCTTCCATCAGGTTATGAGAACCATGAAGGTGCCATGTAAAATCAGCTTCCCTTGAATTCCCTTTATGATCTGGCATCTGCCAGTGCCTCTGGTGTCCTCTTGGTCAGCATGTTGGTCAGCATCTTTGGTCAGTATATTTCAGTCAGACTTGCATGTTTCAGTTCCAGTCTTGGCATTGGGGCTTCCTAGCCTCTATTTGGAACACTATCAGTCCAGATCTTCAGAGTCAGTCATTCATGTCTCAGTTCTAAAGACATCTCCTCAGTAAAGATTTGCTTATTTAAGGTAATCCCCCACTCTCTTCTCCCAACTGGTTGTTCTCCATCTCTTCACCTAGTTTTACATTTTCTGTAGCTGATTATACTCTTAAATTCCCTTTGTTATTTATAAATCTGCTTATGTGTTGGCTATCTTTTTCGACCATAGAGATAAAATAACTCTGAGTGTCATAAGGTCTTTTTTAAAAAAATACTTTTTAAAAATATTTTTATTTATATATTAGAGAAAGAGAGAGCACGTGAGTGAGAGAGAGCATGAGAGGGGAGAAGGTCAGAGGGAGAAGCAGACTCGCTGCGGAACTGGGAGCCCGATGTGGGACTCGATCCCAGGACTCCAGGATCATGACCTGAGCTGAAGGCAGTGGCTTTAACCAACTGAGCCACCCAAGTGCCCCAGTGTAATAAGGTCTTATTCATTATTCTATCTCTAACACCTAGAATGGAACATAATAGGTATTCGATAAATCTTAGTTGAACTTCTTAATATATTTTATTTTATTTTTATTTATTTATTTTAAAATAGATTTTATTTATTTATTTGACAGAGAGAAACACAGCTAGAGAGGGAACACAAGCCAGGGAAGTGAGAGAGGGAGAAGCAGGCTTCCTGCTGAGCAGGGAGCACAATGTGGGGCTGGATCCCGGGTCTCTGTGATCATGACTTGAGCCAAAGGCTTTAACCAACTGAGCCACCCAGGTCCCCCATGAACTTCTTAATGCATTTTAGTAGTAAGACATGAGAAGGCTCATAGTTCAAACAACAAACACATTTATATTCAGTTAGCTGCATAAAGAACCGAACTGAAAAAAAAAAAAACACAAAATAAAAGAAAACAAAAGCATTAATGCTAAAATCATGCCCAAAATGGGGAATACTTTTTGAGTGTTTCTCTGGCTTTGTGGGCCATTATAATGAGTTTTCAGTGCTGGCTTGTCTCACAAATTTCACTGATAGATTGTGTTGGTGTTGGTTTACCTCCATGTAGGGATGTAGCTTTGCCTGTTTCCAGAAATCTTGGAATTTGAAAAGGACCAGTCAAGTCTTTAATGGCTGAAGAGAGAACTTTGCTATGTAGGCCACAATACCTATACTATTAGAACTTCTGGAAAGGAAGAGAAAATGTGACTGGTTATTCTCCAAGCCAAATGAGGTATAGAGATAAAGAATATATCTGAGGTATAGAGATAAAGAATATATCTGTATGGGAAAGAATAAAGTTTAGACAGTTAATATAAGAAAGCATTATTGAGTCTATAGATCCAACATTGGAATTTATCAGGAATGTTGTAGTTTTCATTTCTGAAAATATTATGAGTGGAAGTATAGAATTTTTACTTTCATCTCGGTGTGATTTGAAGACAGGAGTAATATTAATATGAGATATTTCTGTTATCATCATCATCAATAACATTTATTGATTGCTTACTGAAGTCATGACTTGAAGTGCAAGGTAGACCAACGGGTTTTAATGTATTAGAGTCTGATTTCACATTGCAACTAAATTCTAAGAAACCACCACTTGTCAAATGGGTATAATGTGGAGGAGGCATATCTGTAACTATTTAAATTCTCCTTTTCTGGTTACATATCTCTGTGAGGCTGGATATTTTTAATATATTTCAACCAAAATAACAAGTAACAGCAGAGAAAGTGATTGTTAAAGGAGATAGGAGAATCTAGCTGTCTTCTATTAAGCTAGACATTAAAAGAGATATACAAAATATAAAACAATGCCCTTTGTCACTAATTTGTTTTGAAAATATAGTTATTCACATAAAACATGTTGCTTATGTGCTTAGCATGTAATAAGTTTATTATTGCTGTTTTACAAGGACTTAATATATCCATATTTGAATTCTTTTTAATTTTCATTAGTAAAATGGTAAATATCATCAGATTTTACCAACATAAGCAAAAACCTCCTTGGGGTTCTTAATAATTCTTATGAGTGTTCAGGGGTCCTGAAACTAAAATATGTGGGAATTGCTAGTTTACCCTATGCTTGGAATTGTTTGCAGGGTTTACATATTATAGTGAGCCACTATTGCTTTCATAGATTCTTCATTGTGTTGTTGTAGTGACAGTGAAAAGTTAATTTTTTTTTCTTATTCCTTCAAAAATGCTGAGGACAATCGAAGTATTTAAAGACTTTAAGTCTTTAAAGACTTCTATACTTTTACAGTTTCATAGATTAATGAAATAAAATAATATGAAGGTTAAAATGAAAATATAATCACATCTTAAATCATGAGAATATGCAGAATATGACATAGTCTGTACTTGCCATATTGAAAGAGTAGATAATTATTTTGTGATTTGTTCCATCCTAACCAGATACACCATATTCTTCTAAACAGCGGGTGCTTAATAAATTATAATTGAAAGAATGAATAAACCTGTATGTTGTTGAGTGCCCTGATGGGGCTGTGCCAAGTAGGATTCCAGGTGGTATCTATATTGAACAGATGACTGAGTTTTGCTGGGTCTGTAGCATAGCAACCACATTCTCATGTTTTCCTCCCCTGTTTTGTTTTTCTTTAATGTTGCTTTCCCTCCACCTTATTTTAACACTATTTTTCTATGTCCTACAGTCTTATATACCAAGTGATGTAAAGTAATGAGATTGCTTTTCATGTTATTTTTTTATAACTTGGATTGCATTTTATATTTATAAACTCAAAAGTTTAAGAATAAATTTAGAGACATTTTGAGAGGATCTTTAAAAAAATGAGAATGTTATTTAACTTGGACTGTCTTTGTTTTGAAGTGCCTGCCATATGTTATGTGAATAGATTCCTTTAGACATAAGTGATATTGATATAATTTGATATCATAGATCTTTAAGTGTGAAACACAATAAAAAATTAATTGGGCGAATAATTATTAGATATTAGCTTTAATCTTCTAAGCTTATACAGAAACCCAATTTATGGATCAGTGCATTATTTTTTCTGGGAAAATATGTTTCAAAAACTTTTCCGATGTTAAGCTTTGTAATTACTCTCCTGCAAATCTGAAGATTGAGGAAATTTTTGACTCAAAAAAAAAAAAACAGCAGTAGCTACTATTGTTTCTTGTGAAAACTGAATAATGGTGGTTTTGATGCTTATTTCTTGTTATGCTTCTTGTATACTAGCCTAAACGTTTGGTTGTACATGATTCTAAAACCAATTAGGTGTATATTGTAACAGAAAAAAATAACTTTTTAAAAATTTTGTTTTAATATCTTCTGGTATTAATAATTCCATCTGATTCAATATGTCCCAAAGTATGAATGTGATGACCTTAATCAGAAATAGCTCGGGGTGCCTGAGTGGCTCAGTTGGTTAAGCAACTGCGTTCAGCTCAGGTCATGATCCTGGAGATCCGGGATCGAGCCCCACATCAGGCTCTCTGCTCGGCGGGAAGCCTGCTTCTCCCTCTTTCACTCCCCATGCTTGTGTTCCCTCTCTGGCTGTGTTTCTCTCTGTCAAATAAATAAAATCTAAAAAAAAAAAAAAAAAAAAAAAGGAAATAGCTTGTGTGTATTCCAGAACACTATTTCTGACTGAGGACTCCATTTCTGAATCAGAATTTATGTCGGGGAGATGAGATGGTACTCAAAAAGCTGAATGAAAAAAGATCTTTTTTTAAGCAGAAAATTTCATATATGTATATAAAAAACTAGAGAAAATAGAATAATGAACCTCAGTGACCTATCAGCTAAGCTTCAACATTTATCAGCCTTTTGCCAGTTTTTGCTCTCTCTCTCTCTCTCTCTTTTTTTTTTTTTTTTTTTTTTGGCTGAATTCATTTTTAAAGCAAATCTCAGATGCTATGTCATTTCTCTGTAAATTCTTAAATATGAAAAGTAGATTTTTATGTATCTTTGACATTTCTTTCCAATGGTGATTTGTAATTTATTGACTAAATTATTAATTCATTAAATTATCTGTGAAACTTTTATGTATAGCACATATTTGTACACAGTTGTATTGGATATAGATAGCTTTAGTTTCTGATACATTTTGATTAGGGCTTTACTAAATGAAAGCATAGGTTAAATAGCTTTTCCCCATGTGATTCCTGCAAGTAGAAAGCTCCTTTCTTAGTCTTGGGTGCTGCATGGTAATGCTCACTGACTTGGTAAGAAGTTGTAAGGAGACATGAAGATTCCTGAATGTATCTTTGAATCTGTTTCATCCATGCCTCTTGCTAAAAAGGAAAAAATGAATAACAATGACTTATTAACACAACTCATTAAAAATGTTCATTCAGTTAAAATTTGGTGTGGGATAATGGAGCAAATGTGTTCCCATTGTGATAGGGGAACAAAATGGGTGGAAATTTGTTTTTTTCAATATGTAAGCATATATATTTCTTATAAAATCAGGAAATGTAGCATTTTTTTGCAGTTATGTATGTGTCTGTATGTTTGTTAAGGAGAAAAAATATAGAAGTTTTTCAGTACTTAATGTATTACCATAGGTACCATATAAGATACTTGTTGTATTTCTTCCCAAATCCATGAGACTTTATGATCTTCATTTTAAGAAGAAATCACGTGCTAAGTGGTAGGCGAAGAAACTCAGGACCGTAAAGCCAAGTCTTTCCATCACAGGTTTATGTACTGGCAGCTGTGATGAAAATCCTGATACCTAGGTAGAAGGTGGGAATTAGATGCTTATTGAGCACTTGGGTTTCTGTGCTGGTCTCTGCAGCCTTAGAGTTGGAGGGCCCCAGCTTCACAGCACTCAGTTCTGCCATCATGTGGTAGAGGGGCTCCCAAAGATTGTGCCACACTGGATAGAGAAAACACAGAATGTAAGGGAAAATGGGCTAAGAGACCTCTACTCAAAAATTTAGTCAGTGACATGTAAAAAAGGAAGGGACCTAATAAGGAGTTTTACACAATAAATGTTTAATACTTACATACCGCAAGAAATATGGTATATACCTAGAAAAAAGAAACACGTTTGCTTGTGAAACATGCATCATAGGAGTTGCAAGTTGTATATTCTTGTGAAAAGATGGAAGAAGGGTTATCTGACATCAGAGAGAAGATTGTCACAGATGGAGTGAAGTGTGGCTAACAATACATGTGTTGCATGGAGTAGCTGGTAGATGTTTCAGGTGTGTTTGCATGTTTCCTGTGGCTTGTTTCATTTCAGTGCAGTTTTCTGTGTTTCATGATTCTTGTAGATGAAATCACATAAACAAATGTGAAATCCACATTACAGCATATGGATTATGGATTATCCATGTTATGTGCTCAGATATATCAGTTGCATTGGAACAATTTAATGATTTCAAAACCAGTCTTATGGCATAACTGATTATACTTGGTCCATTCTTTCCACATATAGTTACTTCTCTTATCATCTCATCCAATCTTTAAATAGCATTTATATGATGATATATTTATATAAATTTGTATGTGGCCTTAAATACCATTTGTATATTGATGCCTCCCAAATTTATCATGTCAATCATGGCCTCTCTCCAAAATTCCAGACTTGTTTCTCTAGCTGCCCACTTGACACATCTCTTGGATATTTAGTGGATATTCCATACTTGACATATTTAGAAGCCAACTCTTTGACCTTTACCTTAAAAGCTATAACTAATTGATGGAGGAGGAAGAATCAAACCTGCTCACCACCATCCTGACTTGGCTTGATGTATTGGTAGTTGTTGGAAGTGGGCCACCTCCACTCTACTGTTCCATTCAAGAGTGGCTCTGAAGGACAAGGGCAGAGCAGTGAACAGTCCACTCAGCCATTCATCTTATGTGAAGGGAGAAATGGTCTGAAGTTATGAAGATACACTTTGAGCAGTGCTAATGGTAGCGTGATCTGGCAGGGGCTTGGGATCATCAAGACTAGAGACAAGTATGTTTGAGGAAGAGTCTGTGAACAGAAGGGTGGAAGTGCGCACTAAGTGTGTGGCCCTTCTATTGCAGAGAGGGCAAAAGCTCATTGTTATTGGAATTTATACTTGCTTTAGCTAATGAACTTTTGTTCTTAGTATTCTGCCCGGCCATCATCTGAAGGCTGAAAGAATGCCTGCCATGTCCACTGGAAAACCTACCTCGAAGAGACTTATTTTATGTGTGGGAGGTGTAACAATGGGCACACAGTCATAGGATTGCCTGCCCTTTCTCTACACCAAATCACCTGAAGCAGCTGGCTCACAACAGTAATGGGATTGCCTGTGAAAGACACAGCTAATGTGCCAGCTCAGAGACCACATCTTATAGGGTAGAAGTTTTGTCTGCCATGATCCAGTATGTATCCAGTGGCTGATATCTGCTCAGTGTTCCCAGTACCTAGGCTACCTGGACTCAGGAGGCAAGAGGTAGAAGAAGGAATGGTGCTAACTCCATCACTCTCGGTGATCAGCTGCCAGAATTTGTGTTTCCCACTCCCTTGGTGCTTCCATGCTCTTTTGACTATTGCATATTTGTGGGTAAATTTCAAATCTGCTCTTTCCAGCACCAGCACCAATTTGGGCACCAAAATGGCTATATCTAGTATTTATGATTGAAATGAAAGGTAGAATGACATTATCTAGATTAGGATTTGTATTTTGAGCTCTATTCATTGACTTTCAGTTCTTTTTTCTATGAATTACATATATGCTACTAACATAAAAATAAAATTGAATTAGAAGACTAAGAATTTAAGAATATGACGACTTTATTCTGAGCCTGGGCGGCTCAGTCATTTAGGCATCTGACTCTTGATTTTTCAGGTCAAGATCTCAGGGTCATGAGATTGAATCCCATGTTGGGCTCTGCACTGGGTGTGGAGCCTGCTTGGAACTCTCTCTTCCTCTGTCCCTCTCTGTTCCTGTGCTCTCTCTCTCTCTAAAAAAATAAAAATAAAAATAAGTAAAAGCTCTTCCAACTTTTTGCTTCATATAATTTTTAAGTATCGTCTTAGGTGTTCAGATAAAAATATTATCTATGTAAAAAATGCCTACAGATGTGTATATACATATGTATATGTATATATGACAAAACTATCAAAAAATGTTAAGCATAACATAAATGTCCTCATTGACCTGACTCTTGTCCCCCCACCAGGCATTTCTCAAGGCTCATGCCACTTGTCGCTTTATGCTATCCTCAAAATTATTTCATGAAATCTACTCTGTTACTTTTTATCCATGCCTAGAATGTTTTCTCTGATGTCATGTTCTACTGTCTACCCCTTACTTCTGCCCCCCATTTGGTTTGTCTTTGCTCAACTTACAAAACTTTGAGTTTGTCTTCCTCTTTAGATTTATCCAGAGAATGGACTGTGCATTTTTTTTGGTAATCTTTTGTACCAGAGTATGCAGCATAGTGTCTTGCACACACACACACACACACACACACACACACACGGTATCAATGAGTGAATTACATGTACAGTGAACTGATTATAATACTTTTCTAATTACTGTATTTTGCATTTTTATAAAATATATAAAAGAGTGAGACAAGAATGTAGAACTCTCTTTAGAGTGTTAGAAAGTTACAGAATTAAGTTTATGGTAAAAGGACTCCATGAAAGCATTATAATTTTATCACTGGTTTGAATTGGTATATACTTACAAATAATTTATGCTCAATTTCAGATTGCAGAGGAGGGATCCACCATTTCATGTGTGGTGGAGCGAACCAGAGGAGCTCTGGATTATGTGCATCTGTTTTACACCATCTCACAGATCGAATCTGATGGCATTAATTACCTTGTTGACGATTTTGCTAATGCCAGTGGAACTATCACATTCCTTCCTTGGCAGAGATCTGAGGTAAACGCTACCTTGTTTGTTTCCTTGAAAGCCTCTTGGAGGGCTTTTTTTTATTTGTTGGTTCTGTAATTTATACAGCATCTTGCTATTTAAGCAATTTAAAGTATTTAGGTCATTAGGTAAATACCATGGTTTGAAATGTTTTTGTATTAAAGATTTTATTTACTTAAAGATTATATTTATTTTAGAGAGAATGTGCTACGGGGGGCGGGTAGGGGCAGGGAGGCTGGGAGAAGCAGACTCCTCATGGAGCAGGGAGCTTGACTCAGGGCTTGATCCAAGGACCCCAAGATCCTGACCTGAGCTGAAGGTAGATGCCTGATTAACTGAGCCCTGCCCTAAACTGCCCCTGTTTTTGTATTTACTTATGTAAAAGAAAAACAAGATTTTTAAATGATGTGTGTTACAGTTTTATCTGTTCTTTAATCCAAATATAATAAAAATAGTAGGTACAGATTAAAGAGTTGTCATTGTGGGTTTTTTGTTATTACTGATACAGTGTGCAACTACAGAATTTTTTAAAAAGATTTTTAAAAAAAGATTTTATTTATTTATTTGACAGAGAGAAACACAGCAGAGAGGGAACACAAGCAGGGGGAGTGAGAGAGGGAGAAGCAGGCTTCCTGCTGAGCAGGGAGTACAATGAGGGGGTTGATCTCAGGACTCTGGAATCATGACCTGAGCCAAAGGCAGACACTTAATGACTGAGCCACCCAGGCACCCCTTGTTAAAGATTTTATTTATTTATTTGGCAGAGAGAAATACAGCTAGAGACAGAACACAAGCAGGGGGAGTGAGAAAGGGAGAAGCAGGCTTCCCACCGAGCAGGGACTCTGGGATCATGATCTGAGCTGAAGGCAGAGTTTTAACGACTGAGCTACCCAGACATCCCCCGTTTTTAAATTCTTTTTTCTCACCATAGCACATACCCTCCCCAATGTCCATCACTCAGCCATTCTATCTTTCCCACCTTCCTCTACTCAAGCAACCCTCAGTTTGTCTCCTATGATTAAGAGTCTCATGTTTTTTTTCTCTCTCTGGCTTCATCTTGTTTCATTTTTTCCCTCCCTTCCCCTATGATCCTCTGTGTTGTTTCTCAAATTCCTCATATCAGTGAGGTCATATGATAATTTTCTCTCCTTGATTGACTTATTTCACTTAGCATAATACTCTATAGTTCCATCCACGTTGTTGCAAATGGTAAGATTATGGGTTTTCTGATGGCTGCATAGTATTCCATTGTATATATATATATACCACATCTTCTTTATCCATTCATCTGTTGATGGACATCTAGGTCCTTCCATAGTTTGGCTATTGTGGACTTTGCTGCTATAAACATTCGGGTGCACATGCCCCTTTAGAGCACTACATTTGTATCTTTAGGGTAAATACCCAGTAGTGCAATTGCTGGGTCATAGGGTAGCTCTCTTTTCAACTTTTTGAGGAGCCTCCATACTGTTTTCTAGAGTGGCTGACCACCTTGCATTCTTACCAACAATGTAGGAGGGTTCCCCTTTCTTCGCATCCTCTCCACACCTGTCATTTTCTGACTGGTTAATTTTAGCAAATTGTAATCAAAAAAGCTATTAATGAAGTGCAATAAAAAATGGAGGCTCTCACTGCTAGGATAAATGAGGCAGAAGAGAGAACTAGTGATACAGAAGACCAAATGATGAGGAATAAGGAAGCTGAGAAAAAAGAGATAAACAACTACTGGATAACAAGGGGAGAATTTGAGAGATAAATGATACCATAAGATGAAACAATATTAAAATAATTGGGATCCCAGAAGAAGAAGAAGAGAGAGAGGGGCAGAAGGTATATTGGAGCAAATTATAGCGGAGATCTTAGCTAATTTGGTGAAGGGAATAAGCATCAAAATCCAGGAGGCACAGAGAACCCCCCTCAAAATCAATAAAAATAGGTCCACACCCCATCAACTAACCATAAAACAAAAGCCTCAGAGACGAAGAGAAAATCCTGAAAGCAGCACGGGACAAGATGTCTGTAACCTACAATGGGAGAAATATTAGATTGGCAGCAGACCTATCCACAGAGACCTGGCAGGCCAGAAAGGACTGGCATGATATATTCAGTAAATGAGAAAAATATGCAGGCAAGTATACTATACCCAGCTAGGCTGTCATTGAAAATAAAAGGAGAGATGAAAAGCTTCAAGGACGAATAAAAACTAAAAGAATTTGCAAACACCAAACCAGCCCTATGGGAAATATTGAAAGGGGTTCTCTAAGCAAAGACAGAGCCTAAAAGTAGCAGAGCAGAAAGGAACAGAGACAATATACAGTAATAGTCACCTTACAGGTAATGTAGTGGCACTAAATTCATATCTTTCCATAGTTACCCTGAATGTAAATGGGCTAAATGCTCCAATCAAAAGACACAGGGTATCAGAGTGGATTAAAAAACAAGAACCATCCTTATGCTGTCTGCAAGAAATTCATTTTAGATCCAATGACACCTCCAGATTTAAAATGAGGGGGTGGAAAACCATTTACCATGCTAATGGACATCAAAAGAAGGCTAGGGTGGTAATCCTTATATCAGACAAATTAGATGTTAATCCAGAGACTATAATAAGGACTGAGGAAGGATGCTATATCATACTTATATCTATGCCCCTAACATGGGAGCAGCCAACTATATAAACCAATTAATACCAAAATCAAAGAAACACATCAACAATAACACAATAATAGTAGGGGACTTTAACACCCCTTCCACTGAAATGGATAGATCATCTAAGTAAAAGATAAACAAGGAAATAAAGGCTTTAAATGACACACTCGACCAGATGGGCTTCACAGATAAATTCAGAACATTCCATTCCAAATAACAGAATACACATTCTTCTCTAGTGCACATGGAACATTCTCCAGAATAGATCACATCCTGGGTCACAAATCAGGTCTCAACCAGTACCAAAAGACTGGGATCATTCCCTGTGTATTTTCAGACCACAGTGCTTTGAAACTAGTACTCAATCACAAGAGGAAAGTTGGAAAGAACTCAAGTACATGGAGGCTAAAGAACATCCTGCGAAGGAATGATGGATCAACCAGGAAATTAAAGAAGAATTTAAAGAATTCATGGAAACAAAGGAAAATGAAAACACAACTGTTCAAAATCTTTGGAATGTAGCAAGGGTGGTCCTGAGAAGATAGTATATGGCAATACAAACCTTTCTCAAGAAACAAGAAAGGTCTCAAGTACACAACCTAACCCTACACCTAAAGGAGCTGGAGAAAGAACAGCAAGTAAAGCCTAAACCCAGAAGGAGAAGATAAATAATAAAGTTCAGAGCAGAAATCAATGAAATAGAAGCCAAAAGAACAGTAGAACAGATCAGCGAAACTAGGAGGTGGTTCTTTGAAAGAATTAATAAGGTTGATAAAGCCCTGGCCAGACTTATCAAAAAGATTAATAAAATCATGAATGAAAGAGGAGAGATCACAACCAACACCATAGAAATACAGTTAGGACACTGCAGAATTCTTAATGGTACTCTTCTTTCTAATCAGCCACTGAGACATTCTTAACTATAATATCAACTTTATTTTTTAATGTGGAAAAATGAAGTAATTTTTCTTTGTTTTGAAAGTACAAATGATCTCCAATTTTATTATAACTTTCTATGAACTATCTTCACTTTTCTGAAGGTTCTCCAGAAATCAGTGGCACTTCCTACAGGTGAACTCAGGATGAGACTCTGTCCTCTATCAAAAATTTTTTAGACATTCTTTTGGTCTATTTAAAGTATTCACATCAGTATAATTTTAAAAATATAAATAACATACAAGTCATTGGTGATAAGTAGTAAGATAGCTTAATGCTTGCAAGTATAATCTTTGAGAAAACTTCTAAGGAATTTAGGAGTTAATTGGATGAAAAAGATAAAATTGAGGGAAGACAGATTTGAAGAGTTAATACTATGGAATAATGACCAAATCTCTATAATTTGGGGGAAGAAGAGGCTAAATATTTTATTATAACAAAATTTCTCCAATAGCAGGCTGCAGATAGAGCCATGATAAATATTTTACTGGTCTTTGGTAAAATGAGAACAATGGGTACAATTAGCAATTTTTTGTAAGGCTAAAATTAATCAGTTTTAAGGACTGCCGGGAGCCGGCCCTGGCAACAGTCGGTCAGGGTTCCCCGAAGGTGGTGACGGAGTCAGCGGTAAGAGGAGACGGGACGCGAAGAGTGGCGTGGGGATCTCCTCTCCTGAAAACTGTGTCTTCAGGGTTCTTTATTTAAAGCTTTTTAGTTACATCAATCTAGCTTTAGGCAAACATTTGGTTCTTTCTATCTTGCTCTCTCTGCTTCTGTCTCTCTTGCTTTCTGTCCGCTTCTCTGGTTCTGTTTCTCTCTCTGCTTCTCTGTCTTTGTTGCTCTCTCTTTTTCTCTCTCAATCTCTCTGTCTCTCTTTCTGTGTCTGTTTCTCTCTTGCTATGTCTCTCTCGCTTTGTCTCTATCTCAGTCTCTTGCTTCGCAGGCTCTCAGCCTTTGCCTCAGTCTCTCTTTCTGTCTATCTCTTGCTCTGCTCTCTCTTGCTTTGCTCTCTCTTCCTTTGCCTCTCTTTGCGCAGGCTCTCTGTCTTTCTCTCTCAGTCTCCGTCTCTCAGTCTCTCAGTCTCTCTATTGACTGTCAAGGGTCCCAGTCTTTTATTATTCCCAAGTGAGGAAGTTGGGTGGTGCAGTTAAATCTTTTAACTGCTTTTGCACCCACCCTAGAGACAGGATTAGTATTGTTACTTGCTTAAACTCACAGAAGTTGAGACCGTTGAGGCAGAGGGATCAAGGAATACAGATAAGAGATACAGAGATATGATTACCAGGGGGAGGATTAAATGGAACTATATGTCTTGGATAAGCACACCAAGGACATATTGCCCCGGCCCACAGGATAAGTGGCTTTCCGGATTCTAGGTGGGGAAAGCCCGGAGGGGCTTTCATTCACATTCACGAGTACCTCCACCAAAATTCCTGGTGGCTCGGGCATTGCGGGAGGGGTGGATCATCCCTCCCCGTCCCCACACCGTCCCTGACAAAGGACTATTTTAATCTGATGCTGTCTTTTTCACCACTCTTCTGGATTTAAAGTGTTTTAGTTTAGTCAATTTATAGTGGTAGTATGTGGTCCTCTTTTATTATTTCTATTTGGAAAACAGGGCTGATCCCACAATTTTCCCTTGGGGAATTTACCAACTATGAAATGAAAATAGGACTTGAAACCATTGTTTTATAAAGCGGATTCATACACATTTTGGAAGAGATAAGTATTAATCACATTTTAATCAGGGAAATAGTCCTGTATACTTTTGTTAAGATTTATTTAAAATATTTCTTTCACTTTATTTTTAATTTATTTTAAAAAATAATTGACCTTGAAAGCAAAATAATAACATTGACCAGTGGGGTTGGCTTATAACACCTTGTCTGCTAGATCTACACCAGCCTCTCTGTCTTACCAAGCCAATGACGCGGTACTGAGCTGTCACTAGTACTCTGTGATTGTGTTTTCTAGCACACATAGCAGTAAGGTAGCCTCTACTTTGCTGCTGCCTTGCAGATATCAGGGAAGTGCAACTAACTGAATATACTAAATTCTATCTGAAAACCTAGCTGCAAGGGAGTCTCGAAAGTGTGTGTATGTGTGTGTCTGTGTGTGTGCACACGTGTGCACACATGTTTCTCTAAAGGACAGGAAAGTACATTGGAAATGTGTTTTTCAAGTTTTTTTAAATGACCCATTAATTATGAAATCAATTAAACAAGTTACGATGAAGAGTTTAAAAATAGAATAGAAAAGAGCAAAGCATATATAACACATAGTAACAAAGTAAATTAAAAATTTTCTGTTGTTTATTGATTTACCATGTAAAATACATTTATTTATACCTTGATAGGGTCTTCATTTCAATAAAATGAATGAGTACTTTGGTATGCTTCAACTCTTTAAAAATATTTACTGATTTATTTTTCATGTACATCTTGATGTTTTGGTGTTACTTTTCAGAGCAACATTTGTTAGCTTGCTTTCTAGACAGAAGACATTTTAAATCTTCAGAGTAAATATTGTTCCCATTTGTTCGAGAACGCTGACATGATTTGAGTAGTGCATTTTTGCACTTCTCCTCAGAGTATGTTGGCTGTGCCATATATTACTTTCTTATGTAAAATTGTGATAAAAATGAACATTAAAACTAAATTCAGATTCTACCTCTGACCTACTAAATCAAACTCTAGAAAAACTGCCTTAAAAAAATTGGGGTGCCTGGGTGGCTCAGTTGTTTGAGCGACTGCCTTCGGCTAAGATCATGATCCTAGAGTCCCTGGATCAAGCCCCACATTGGGCTCCCTGCTCGGCAGGAAGGCTGCTTCTCCCTCTTTCTCACTCCCTCTGCTTGTGTTCTTTCTCTGGCTGTGTTTCCCTCTATCAAATAAAAAAAAAATTCTCCAAATGCTTTTAGGCCCAATGACTAGTACTTTGGAGATTGCATGTGGACTTACTTTGTTGTCAGACTGTCATCATCCTGCTTTCTGGAAGAAACCAGGAAGTCACCCTTCATTTCTTTCTGTCTCTCACTTGCTGTACTAACTGAGTCATCGGGGTCTGGGTCTTCTATCTCCAGAACAAAACTCAAATCCATCTCTTTTTCTTCATTTCCACTGTCACTGCATTAGTTCAGAATATCATTATTTCTGGTCAGTCACCTCCTAGCTCAACTCCTAGAGTCCTTTCTTGCTCTGTCCACTCTGTTTACACTCTACCATTGTACTTATTCTAAAACAAAATTCTCATTTTGTCAGTTTCCTGCTTATGATTCTTCAGTTTTGCTCCACTGCCTATGGAATAAAGTCCAAGTATTTTTGGCATACGAAAATTTATTACTGTCATATTTTCACCATCAAAATTTATGATTGTGATCTTTTCTTCTTGCCTTTGTATGAGGCCCAAAGACACATTGGTTACTTTGACAATCTTAAAGCAAACTTCAGGAATGTCACCAACAGCATGACCTTTGCAACCAAATCTAGTAGTCAGAACTCTCTCATTTTCCTGGAATAAAGTCAACAGTTTACTTCTGATGTCAGTGGCAATCACTAAAAGTACCTGTTCATGATATAAAAACCTGGGAGAAACTCTTCCAGGAACAGAAACTACAATAGGGTAAAGCACTTACATCAGTAAAATTCAAACAACCATCACTGGGTACAAAGGCTGTAATTTTTTCCTATTCTTGATCAGCTGGACCCTGACACAATTCCTGATGGCACAATTTGGCTGTTTCGCTTCCACTCTTTTTCCAAGTAATTCCTTTTGCATGGGAAGCACCACTCAAAGTGTTGGCCTTCAGGACTATGCCCCAGCGGGCTTTCTTATATTGTTTATCGTGGCACTTCTGGTCTCATCAGCTTCTTGGCTGTATGAAGACCAAAACACCTGCCCATCCTGCTGGCGCTATGGACCTGAGCAAGAGTCTTTTTTTTTTTTTTTTTTTTTTTTTTAAATGATAGCATAAAAGGTCCCTGTGATCTGACTCCTGATTATCTCTCTAGCCTTTTCTCCTGCTCCTGCCATGGCAGTCTAATTGCAGTTCCTTGTATGCCTCATTCTTTCATGCACTGTGTACCTTTGCAAGTGTTGTTTCTTTTGCTTGGACTACCCTTCCCATTATCATTTACAATAGCAACGAATACATTAGGACTTGCCTAAAACCTGTCTGTTGTAAAATCTTTAGTAGGCAGAGTTGGGTGGGCTTTTTTTTTTTTTTTTTTTCTTTTGGTCTGTTTACTTTGTATATAACTCTGCCATGACTATCTGTCCATCTGTCTACTTATTTATTTAAAGTCCAGTAACATTTTAAAGATTTAAAATCCAGTAACATTTTAAACATTTTAAATTTAAATAACATTTAAAAATTTAAACATTTAAAAAAACTGTATTTAAACTGTAATAACTGTATTTTATCATTCAGAACTAGACAACAAACCTACTAACTTACTATTTTACATTGCATTTTAAATGTTTTCTTCATAGATCTCTCCCCTGCAGTAGACTGTGAGCCTCTTAGTGACTGGAGCCATTTCTAACCCTGGCACATTGTCTCAAAACATGCTTATTCAGCTAATAAAGGAAGGGGGAATTGTTTTTTCACTTCAAATTTTGACTTAAATTTTGTGGAGCATGGCTGAGTTATTGCTAATTTCTGGGAAGTTTGCTTGTGTCAGACTTTCAAGGTCCATTGTGAATCTCTTTTCTAAAATGCTACTACTGAGTATGTCAGGCACTCCTTAGGCAGGAACTAGGCATGTATATGTTGCCCTTTCCTATTGCCCTACCACATCCCATCAGATAACATGCAGTTCCTTACTTAGGAACTCTGTACCCTGAGGTTGGTAATACCATTATCTTTGGTACAAGCAATATATGATATTATATTGATACATCAATACATCAAATGAATATATTTTTTGACCAAAAAATGCACCTGGATTTGACCAAATCCAGCACCCATTATTATTTAAATAATTAAATTCTTTGGTACTTCTTTCTCTATACTCTCTACTCTCTCTCTGTCTCTCTCTGTCTCTGTGTGTATTAATGTTTAAGAGATGGATCATGTTCAATAGTAACTTCAATTAAATATAACTTTATTGGCTATTTTATTTTCTTTTGGTAAGTGGTAAGTATTCTGTATGCCTCATCGCTTCATGCTTCTGGATTTTTATGTTTATAGGTCCTGAATATATATGTTCTTGATGATGATATTCCTGAGCTTAATGAGTATTTCCGTGTGACGCTGGTTTCTGCAGTTCCTGGAGATGGGAAGCTAGGTTCAACCCCCACCAGTGGTGCAAGCATAGATCCTGAAAAGGAAACGACAGATATCACCATCAAAGCTAGTGATCATCCATATGGTAACCAAGCCCTTTCGCAAAAATAATCCCCTCTTCTCTGGGTGTACTTGGTCTAGTTTTTGGACTTTTTGCAAATGATTGAAATAGAACTTCTTTGGGCCCTCTAACTTCTAGGCTCCTGAAATTCCAAGCTGCCATTGTGAGAGACATTGTTTATGAAAGAAAATATAAAGATCAATTTCTGAAGTTTAATAATGCAGGATTATTTAAATGAATTTAAAATGAAAAAAAGTATTTCTGTTCATGGCTTTCAGAGAAAAAAATTTTTTTAAAGATTTTATTTATTTTTTTGACAGAGAGAAACACAGCTAGAGAGGAACACAAGCAGAAGGAATGAGAGTGGGAGAAGCAGGCTTCTTGCTGAGCAGGGAACCCGATGTGGGGCTTGATCTTGGGTCTCTAGGATCATGATCCGAGCTGAATGCAGTCATTTAACCAACTGAGCCACCCAGGTGCCCCTCAAAAAAAAAAATTTTTTTTTTTAAAGATTTTATTTATTTGACAGAGAGAAACACAGCCAGAGAGGGAACATAAGCAGGGGGAGTGAGAGAGGGAGAAGCAGGCTTCCTGCCGAGCAAGGAGCCCGATGTGGGACTCGATCCTGGGTCTCCAGGATCATGACCTGAGCCGAAGGCAGTCGCTGAACCAACTGAGCCACCCAGGCGCCCCTCAAAATATTTTTTTAAGACTTTATTTATTTGACAAAGAGGGGGGGGGAGGCGATGGAGAGAGGGAACACAAGCAGGGGAAGTGGGAGAAGGAGAAGCAGGCTTCCCTCTGAGCAAGGAACCCTATGTGGGGCTTGATCCTGGGACCCTGGACCGAAGACAGACACTTAATGACTGAGCCATCCAGGCACTCCTCAAAATTTTTTTTATTAATTTTTATTTTTTCCACAACACAGCTCTTTAATTTATTTAAAAAACTATCCTGTTGTGGTGTATTATCCCCAGTTAATTGAAGTACTTTCTAATTTATATTTTATTAAGCTTCAAGAAGTGGAGTTATCACTGTCTACATTAATTTCTTTTTTTCTGTGCTGTTGTAGAGTGATAATTTTCTTAATTGGGGAATTTTTACAGTTGTCTGTCCTAATAAATTGAGACTGTTTTTCTACATTGAAAGTAATAGTTCTTTTGTAGAAAAAAAGCAAGAACAACTATTGAAAGTTCTGTGCAGGAAACCTGAGCGGATCTTCAACTCTGATTTTCTCAGTTAAATTTTTCTTAAATGTGTTGCAAACCCTTTAGGGTGGCATTAATCATGTTCTGGTCTAAGTCCAAGAATTAATTGTTGAGATTCAAATATGAGATTCTTTGGGTAGAGACATGGAAAACTATCATTTTACTTTAACATTTTGAAAACTTACTGACATAGTCTGTGTCAGAAGCATGTTAATCAATTCTCCACTAAAGACGTTTCTAATGAAGGCCCTCAGAATTTTATTCTGACAAACAAAATAATTGTGCAAGATTATTTCGAATAAATAAGAAGTTCTTCCACGGATAATTGGGGCCAGAATGTCGTGCCTCTCTTTGTGTCCTACAGGCTTGCTTCAGTTCTCTACAGGGCTGCCCCCACTGCCTGAGGATGCGATGACCCTGCCTGCAAGCAGTATTCCACACATCATCGTGCAGGAGGAAGATGGAGAAGTGAAGTTATTGGTCGTCCGGGCACAAGGCCTCCTCGGGAGGGTTCTGGCAGAATTTAGAACAGTGCCATTGACAGCATTCAGTCCTGAGGACTACCAGGTAAATCCCTTAATCCTTTGGAGATGATGTGTACACTTGTTAGGTAGTCTCAATCCTTCTCTTGGAGGGCTGGCTGGAAGGGACTTGCACTAGTGCTGGGACATGCTCAACAGGGAAAATAAATACTGATGGCTCTGTAGCCTTTTGCATATCTAGAAATTAAAGTACTTCAGTATTTTGAAGCCTGACACTTAATTAGCTATCATATTGATCATTCTTGTACCTGTATTTGTCATAGTTTTCATTTGTATTTTAATGTTACAGGTTTTGAGCAGGTATATTTACAGTTATGTATCTTATACATTGTAAATCCTCATGTCTGCGTCCATCAAATAGGACCAGATTTGTAAGGAAATTATATGTCCGTGTCTTCAATTTTAATTATATTTTTTTTCCAAGTGAGAAACAGTGTGGTTCTGGCAAACAGAAACTTAGGATTTTTGAACTGGACCAGACTAGGTTTAAAGTCATCTTCTAAATGGGTGGCCTTGGGAACTCAAATCTTCCTAACTTCAGTTTCTTTATCATTAAGAGGAGATAATATCCGCTGGGCAGGATTGCTCTGAGGATGGATAGCAGCATTTTAAGTGTCATGTCCTAAACATGACACATACATCATGACACTTAGTAATCTCTGCTTATTATCACCAGTATTCATTTGTGCTAGGCAAATGCCCATAATTTATTCTTTGCTATACTTCTGAGGAAGTATTTTATATCCTTCAACATTTCTGTTTTCCCAAAGAATCATCTTCTTTCAATTTAATATTAGTTTTCCTGTTTTTCTCTTTCTTTCTAACAAAACCCACGCAATGGTTCAGTATCCAGTAATTTGTGCATGCTTTTCTGCTCAAACCCCAGAAAACTTGGCTAATTGAATTCAATTAATTTTGGCTGTAATCCTGTTGTTGAAGTTTTCTCAGATTTCTTCTTTCTCAAACCCTTTTTCTCAAGGAAGTTATATTTCTCCTGCCTTGCAAATTTATTGTATCTTTAATTTGATACGTAACAAATTGCACAAGACATGACAGCTTAGCTTAGTATTATCTACATTTTCCTAAAGAAATACTTTAGTACTTATATTGATGGTGTCCAATTTCTAGGTAGTCTGGAAATATCCAATCCAGTTGGATTATCATTTTCTTTAATAAGCAAAAGGAAATAAAACAAAACCTACTCTCCTCTCTTTCATGACTACCAGAAAGCTACTACCTTTGAAGACATTTCTGATGATTTTTAGGGTACCGGTATTTAGATGTCCTATATGTTACTGATTTCCACTTTGAACTGTGATATTTTCTTGTCCCTGAAAACCTGATAGTTTATCTTCACTTCTTTGTGATGGGTCAGCTGTCTCTGATTTGCTTTAGCACAAAAAGTAAGACTTCTTAGGTGTGTGTGTGAGTATTCATGTGTTGGGGGATGGAGGAGAAGTGCCAGGAGAGATCGTTTACAAAAGAGGAGACAATTGAATATCAGATATCTTAACCTTATTCTCATATACCAAAGTACAGGTGATTCCCACCATACAGGTGCTTACTTACAGCTCTTGTGATATAAAACAACTAATTAATGATTGAGTCACAGTTATAGTTTGGTACCATGGGAGGGAGTTGGGTATTGACATAGCGTAGTCGAGGAGGCCTTTCTTAGGGAAGTGATACCTATGCTGAGCTCTATAGTTTAAGGAGGAAAAAATGAGTAAACTAAATGAAGGGGGAAAGAACTACGCAAGACTGGTAAAATGGCATAGAAAAATGGTTAAATGGTCCTAATGAGGAGCAGAAAGACTAGTGTTTCTGGAATGTGGGGAACTAGGTGTCATGATGAAAGTTAAGGTATGTGGGGACTGGATCTTTCTAGGCCTTAGAAATCATGCTACATTTGTGCTTTATATTTTAAAAACAAGGCCAAGTAATTGAAAGGTATTATATATTTATAAAAGCTCAGTAATCTGAATGGGGAGAATGGATTGAAAGATAGAGGACCTGGATGCAGAAAGACCAGTAAGGAGTCCATTTTGTAGAACAAGACAATAGGTGTTAATGTCGTGGACTAGGTAGATAATGGTGTAGATGTGAAGTAGTTGGGCTCAGGAAATGTGTCTGAGTTAAAATGGCAAGATTTGAGGGTTGTTTAGTGTGAAGGATAAGGCAGAGAGTGTGTCAAAAGTGACTCCCCTGTTCCTTGCATAAATAACTTGCTGCTATATAATTTAGTACTAGAGAGAGGATTGGAGAAGGCATAGATGCTTTAAGGGAAAATCATGGATTAAAAATCTGACAGAAATTACAAGAAAACTTTGACATAGTTATTAAGATTTAAGTCTGGATATCAGAGGGATAGGGTGGCTGGGTTATGGAAAAAATAAAAATTAATTAAAAAATAAAATAAAAATGTGATACCAAAAAAAGTTCTCAGAATGAAAATGTGAAA